>JAJHUR010128433.1:1125-28435 GCA_027495735.1 Lutjanus campechanus
TGTGTGTGTTTGTGTGTGTTTGTGTGTGTATGTGTGCGTGTCGAAAAGTGCCTAGATGGGGGAGAAAGTATGAAAAGATGAAAGAGAGATTTCAGAGCATCTCGTAGCAAAGCCCGCCCCTCTTATAGCTGACTAGAGACATCACCACTAACCAGCGCTTGATATATAATTATTCCAGCACTTTGATCCAGGTGTAATTGTTTACTCTCGCAGGCAGTCGTGTCAAAGTGGTGGAGTAAAAGAAATTACCCCAGACACAAGAAAACACATTGATTTGTCACTAAAAGCAAAGAAAATAACTTAAAATCTTGTTCAATGTATGTAGTTTTAGTGGAATATTAATCTTATTGCATATTGAATACATGACCAGAGCTTGTCTATCACATGTTCAATATTTCTCATCTTCAGAAATAGCAATACACACATTGAGATGTGGCGCTGAGCTCCATAAGCCAGAGGGAATAAAAATAGAGGCATCATACTCAGAAATATTATGTGCACACACTTTTATTAACATCACTTGAATCTGGATCGTCATCAGGTGCTGCAGTTGATATCCATATGATTGTTTATCTGCATGTCAACTCAAATTAATTTCACATTTATTTGTACAGCCCCTTATCACAGTCACAGTGTGAGATGGCTTCATATCGCCCACACATGGTGACACAATAAATTAAAACCGATTAATGAACATGAACACAGCCCACCCTTACTACTGATCCTCAAAGTGCACACTAAAAAATCACAACCCAAAACTTAATTAGGGTCAAAAATAGAGAGAATAAAGGCAACCAGTTGTCTGGAATTGACGTCAAAAACCTCAGAGCAAAAAAGGGACCTGTGCCGTACATAAAATAAACAAAAAAATGTCTCAAAAGCATCAAAGTCAGATATCCCTCTGTCGCCTATGTTGTAAGAAAAAGTTGAGACTCATAATTTCAAGGCAACTGGCTTCACTGACTTTGAAATAAACTAAAACAAATTTTACCGGCCTATAATCGACCTTTGAGATAATTTAATTTTCTTCCTTAGATAAACTTGAATCTTTGAGTTCTAGAAACCCCCAAAATTCTGTATATCAGAAACTGTTCGCAGTGAGCTGTGAACCCTATTTGTCATTATTTGGATGCTTGAAAATATAATTATTATTCACTTTCACTTTAATGAATTCACTCAATGATTTCCAAATCCATTTTTTGTTTCTGAATCTTTGAGACTCTTTTTCAAGAAGAAAAGTGAATCATCTCAACAAATGATTATAGGTCAGGAAACTTTTGTTTATTTCAAAATGTAAGAGTTTGATTCAAATTTTAAAGATTTAGTGATAACAGCCTCGAAATTATGACTTTTCTCAACTTTTTTTCTGTGTTATGACACTAATATTTTCATCTTTGAGGAAGCCTTAGGCATAAGGTCTCCAATGTCGTGAAAATTTCATCCATAATCGTCTTTTGGTTTGATTGTTGCCAACTACCACAGCAAAATACTAACCACTAAATACCTCAGTAACTCACTAATTCTTTAAAATCGCTGGAGCAGCTATCGTGTTGAGGTTTATAACTACATAAAGCCTCCTTTGAAAACAATAAGTGGAGAGAATGGGGTGATACTGGTGGGAAGACAGTGTAAAATTGTCTTGATTCGCTCGAAGAAACGCAAAGAAAAGGAGGAAATATGGGAAAAGATTGTTGATGATGATTGTATCATTTCTTGGGGGGAGGTGGAGGAGGTTTTGGGAGGTGGAACAGGGAGGAAAAAATAAGGGAGGGAGGGTGTGGTATTTTCAGAGGTGAGGGGAATAGAGATATAACAGTGAAGATTTAAGTTGAAATCAGAGCTTGTGAGAGAAGGTAAACCAGAAAGAAATGAAAAGCTGATGCTGTAAACAATGAGTTGTGAGTACAGTCAGGAGGAAGTACAAGTCCTGGGAGCATTCTGGGAAGTTCCACACCTTGTTTACTTTTTGCCTGTGCACCTTTCAAAATGAGGCATGTACAGTATGAAGAGGATAACTCAACAGAGATCAAACCTAAGATGTGTGTTTTCTGGTAAAGCAGATTCTCTCCCATGTGAAGCCTGAAGGGAAAATCCCTTTTTTTTTTACAACTAGGTCTGGGTTTATAGTTTTGACCATCGATCAATCACTTATGGAGTATAATTAAACAGGAAATATTGCTGTTCTGACAAATACCCAAGCGTTTTATTCTAAGTTTTTTAACTACTTTAAAATCAGAGGCCTACACACACCCAAGTGTCCGTTATGGTTAAAGTGTCCAGGGTATGGTAAAACTGTGTGCATGCACAACTACAGTAATTATTGTGACTGAAAGTTGAGTAGGTATACTGTAGGTATTGGTCAATAGTACAAGCAGCTTATTATGACCCATATTTCCATTCATTGTTAGGCAGTGACCTCTCGCAATAACTTTCACCTTTGTTTTCACTGGAATCATTTAAAGTCTGATTGCTCACATACTTCGCTACCTTGTACAGTTACTCTGTTGTAAAGCCATGCCTAGCAGTGTTGCTACAACCCTGTATCTGATCAATAAAGTTAGTGAAAAAAATATTCTCGTAACCAACGAGGATGATGAAAAAAAAAATCACAAAAGAAAAAGAGATCCCATGATGATGTATTGTTTTTGATAAGCAATTTAAGTGGAAAGTACACACCTAGCAAATAGAAATTGTTTGCATTTTACTCATGCGTCATGCATATGAAATATCAGAGTGCAGTAGCAGACAGTTAAACAAGAGCAGGTTTGTCTCTAGTTAAATACAAGTACAACTGTCTGGCTAATTTTCAGGCTGTACCACACTGGCGAAACTGAGAGCAGCCATCCGTCCAGGTAGTGAGTCGCTTCCACCCTCCTATCCTTTCCCTGCAGATGGAGCGATCTGATGGGTGGTGTTAAATGGGTGAGATGTAGGACAATGTAATTAACGCTAGTCCTTTAGCGGGCCCCGCCTCGCTCCGCTGGGAGCGCCCGATATAGCGCTCATTAATTCCTATTTGTGTGTAATGAGAGGGTCATGTTGGATGTAATAAATGGCTCTTTTATTTGGGCGAGAGCTGCAGGGCGGCATCCTTTCCTGGCTAACAGTCTCATAAACACCCTTTAGCTGCTCTCATCAGCCTCCCTTGGTGGGGAGCAATCACACACACACACATACACACATAACATGATAGTGGGGGACGAAGTACACCGTGTAAATGAGTGGAAAATCAGGTGAGTTTAGAAACAGTTGAGTAACTCTCACATAATCTTTTTTCTATTAATGATAACCATTAGAGATCTAGCAGATAGTAACCAGTAGTAACACCATATCAGCATAAGGTTTTAAAATTAATTCTTAAGATTTAAAGGGTCACGTATGTGTGTGCATGTGGGTTTTCCCCATCTACTATAGACTATATGTAGAGATAACATTACTGCTAATAATTTACTAGAGAACGTACGTATTAGACTTTAAAAATATTATGTTTTCCTTTCTTCTCCGCAGCAAGTAGTTTTGTTCCCCTCAGTACTGTCAGTTAAAATAGGTAATCAATCTTGACTTTTTAGTATGGTAATGCACATTAAAGTACAGATTGAAAAATCCTTAGGGGCTTTGTTCAAATACTGATCAAAAGTTTCAACACAGAGCACTTACAGCAGGAGTTTGCCGCTGAACAGCATTACAATTAGGGGCTATTTTGTGGAAAGATTAAACCCAGAATAAACACGATAAGCAAACGTAAATGTAATGAAAAGAAATTTGAACTTTTTGATGTCAAGATGTAGATTTTTGATTAATTGCAATAATTAGGTACATGTTGTAACTCAATCCAAAGTGCACTCTATTCACTTGTAATTCCCTTTAATTAATTAGGTTATATCAATGTACTCCGCAGTGCAATTCTTTTTAGAGCATATATGGGTTTTGTCAAACATACATTATTAGTCTGAAAACTGCAAGAGTGCCTGTGACTTTTTTGCCAAGTTGAAGCAGACAACATCTTATAGAAATGGGAGTCCATAATCCAGTTATATGTAACTGCTTTATGGTGTGCTTAATTGTCTGTTACTGTATAGATGTGCAGTGTGGAGGGAATTGTTTAAGACTGCCAGTCTAATCACAGCTGAGCTGTATGGAAGCAGCAGATTAAACACACCCAAACACTTGCCATATAATGTATAATGCTTTCAATGATAAATACTAGGACTTGAAGTAGAATGATGCAACAGAAAATATATTGATTACCACAAATGAAGTAGTTTTAACTTAAGCAAATAATTGAGCTGTCAAAATTGAAATCTGAAATAATATCACAGTCCAGTGCTACTCCAAGTGTACTGCACAGACTTTATGGCCTTTAAGAAAGTAAACACTATGTTTAGAGTATGGGACCTTCGGTTTTGGAGATCCTAATCTTTTCTGCTTTAGACATAGTTATTTTTTTTCCACTGTACCTCTATAGGTAATTCATATTTGATGTCAGACTATACATATAAGAGGGCCTGTTTAGTTTTGCAACAGCAGCTCCACTTTTTTAAGCCAGACGCAAAAACTGAGGAATCGCTGCACTTCAGACTTCTTGTAGTCAATCAAAACTTTGTTAACGGCACATTTCAGGCCCTGCAGGCATATTCCCCCTCTAAAACAAAATTCCTCTCTTGCAAGCGTGTCTAGATGGATGGAAACCCTTTTTATTGGTTTAGCATTTTTGAAGACCTGAAGTATGGTGCAGTGTGTGTTACACTGTAACTCCGGGGCTTAGAAAGGCTGGCTTTGGCCCCAGTCAGCAAAAAGCTTTTTACTGGCAGGAGAGTGAGGTGCTGATCACAATCTGCTATCTAGCTAGGATCTAGAGTCAGCTTTCATATAGTGAAAGAGAGTGAGGGGGTTTTAACAGAGCAGAAGGTGCTTGAGTGTCACGCTCATCGCAAACATCTCTGTCCAGCTCTGTCTTCATTGTCCTGAATTAGTCAAAGCGCCTCTCAGAGCTTTCTTGTGATGGATGGATGATGCATTCTTGCCAGGCCAGTGAGGAGTTTGCACAAGTGTGTGTGTATCCCCCGTCTCAGCCTGCTGGAGAGCTCATTCAGACTAAGAACTATGTGGTTTAGCCATTAAGGCCAACTGGATCCACACTCCTTATCATGAGACGGAGACAAAAGCCTCACTAGAAACAGGCCGGTGAGGTTTTATGTGATATTTGTGGGCCCATTGGACTACAACCCAACAACAGATTTGCCTTTTCTTCTCGCCTCCAAAGGGGAGCACCACAAAGGCCTGTGAGTTCTGCTTCATTTGACCCTGTGGAAAGCATATGTCCTTCCATCGCGCTTGTATTCTGCCCAGAAGATGGAGTGCCGTTGGGGCCATAGAATGCTTCCCTGCCCACTTGAGTGTGTTACAATGTCTTCAAACAAAATCACTTGTCAGGGTTCTTCCCTTTTTGGGAGTGTCTCTATCCCCCCCAAACCCATTGTCACTTCAAACATGTTACTCTGATGTTTCAGACACATTTTTCTAATGTTTTACACTCCATATAATCTGCTGTGTGTAGCAAAGCCCATTATACTGGCTGACATAATTGATGGTGCCCGCGACCCTGCAAGGGTCAATCTGGCAGAAAGGCCTTGGTTTCTGTCACCACGGAGACGGCGAGAACACACACACGCACACACGAATGCACGCGCACATGTAATATTAGGGACGTGTAGATGCCCCTCTAAGAAATTTGAAGTATCTTGTTTGATCATAGAAACATCTAGATAGACTTTGAATAGACTGTTTTTGGAGATCTTTCCAGAAAGGACATACACTCAGTGGCCACTGTATTACAGGTAGGTACACATGTAAAATCTAATGCAGTCCAATACAACAGCCTGCCATAACATCTGTCCTTTAAAAGCTGTGACAAGTGACATTGTGCTAAATGTTTTTTATGTTATGTTTATTATTGAGGCCACCATTAAAGGTTGCAAGGTACCACCACTAACTAGGATCACAATACTTAAACATGTAACCTGCTCTAATACTAATATTTTCAAGCTTTTGTGTACCCAAGTGATTTAGATTAGATCATATTTCATTTCAAACACGGTAATGCTCTATGAGTCTCAGTTGCAAGAACTGCTCAAAGTTGCACAGATATTTCAAAAGAAACACACACGCGCACATTCAAAGAAATACTTTCTTGAGAGGACATTTTTATAGAACTTGCTTGCCTCGTTGTCTTTACTTTTTCCTCTTTGATTATATCAAAGGTTGTGGTACTTGAAGGACTGGGTGAAAACTCTGACCAGCAGTATTGACACCCTTCACTCTGCACACACACACAAACACACACACGCGCAGGTTATCAACTGATCTTACGTAATGGAAACTGAACAAATTTAATTTCACATATGCTTCAATTTTGAACCACCTGTAATCATGTGACAGCAGGCAGAGGCAGGAAAAACACACACACACTTTTTATGACTTCAAGTGTGATGTCACAGAAAAGTGAATGTGGTCTAGGCTTATTTCTTCCTGGGCTAATATAATTTTTCCACCGGTGGAGAGTCCCCCCCAAGAGCAAAGTAACTCGGCGGTGGCATGCAGCAAACGCACACAGATCCCTTGTCCAGACTGGAACTGGCCCTGGCAGGATCACAGCTCCCTAGTTGTTTATATCAGTGAGCAGAAGCTATCCATTACCCCGAGCAAGGTGCCTGATGCCTTTTTCCACCAGCGGTCAAAGTGATATTGGTTTCTTGTATTAGCGGGGAGAGGGAGATGGAGTCTGCCAAACTCTCAGTCCCAAGGCCTGTGAAATCAGATGTCAGAGCAGCTGAGCTTAAACTGTGGCAGAAGTCAGCTGAGTGTTGGAAGATCTGGAGAAAAGGGTTAAACCTTAAAGATACCTCGCTAATGTGCTACCCATATTGGTGAGCAAGAGGACCACAAGCTGGGAGAAATGACAGTAAAAGACAGAACTGACAGCAGGGGTGTTAGAAAAGGTATATATCAGTCACTTTACAATTTTCATTTTATTGCTTTGGTCTGAAAATGTGGTTCTCTGTGCTGGATATTAGAGTAATGCCTAAAAATATTCACCTGATGTTATTCTCAGGTGTAAATCTGCCTTTTAGCAGATGGCGATAATGAAAACCAGCAGAACTTTAACTCATCTTACAGGCGACCAGATCTTTGTTTGTCTCTTATTGTTCCTAAATGTAGCACTTGAAGCATTCAGCATATTTGATTGAAGTTGATGTGCTTAAATGATTCTTGCAATTTTGGGATTGTATCCACATGGTTGAATGCACTTATTGTAAGTCACTTTGGGTAGAAGCATCACCTAAGTAAATGAAATGTATTTTAATCTGGTACTTACTGGCATTAATTAAACAGATTTCCTTCATCACATGAGGCATTGAGCCACAAATTGCTACAAAGACAATACAATTGCCGTTATGGAGGATTCAGAATTTTGTCAACATGAATATTTGGCTATTTGTTCCTTTTTCGTGTAGACTATGGAGTAACAAAGAATATCAGAGTGATGGCAACATTTGAGTAATATAGTAAACAAGCTTAGTTAGCTGTCCAAGCTACTACACAAATGATGGGCTGGAAATGTGCAAAAACATTTTTTGCCGACCCGAGACATCAAGTAAAATGGAGACTATATCGTATTAAATTGCTGTGAGCTGTAAATTCATAATTTCTAAGCAGAAGGCGGACGATAATGTTATCTCAGAGCCTTATCCAGCAAGGCCTCTCTACCTCTGGGCAGCTGTAGTGCCTCCATCTCAGAACTGCTACTTGTCTGTGGTGTCTGCAGTTGTCTGTGTACATGTCAGTTTGGGAGTATAATCCAGGCTTTGCTCAGACTCACCCTGTGTCTGAAGCTGCCTGTACCCATTGCAGTCATTTTGACGGAGCGAAGGGGACGACTTGACGTTGTGGAATGACTTCACCCTGGAGAGCAGCATGAAAGCGACGAGTGCTCACTCTGGGACATTTTGGTCCCCAGAAGTAGCCTTAACTGCACACAACACCAGCTTTCAGGGAGCAGCCCTAATTTTAACCCAAACAAACCATGTATACTGCAGAGTCCATCTGGGTGACTTCCAGATACTAAAGGTGCTCAAACTTAGTCATACAGTACAATTGGTCTGTGGCAAGATTATCAGTCACTTCTCCAGTTAAAAGGTGAATTTTCCCAAAACATGGCTCACTCATTATTGAGTCAGTCTTGATTAGATTGGCACCTAAATGCAGTAAATGTAATTTTAAACATAAAACTGATTTTGTGGAGGGTTTAAGTGCCTGCATGCCATCATTATGAGTTAAAGCCCCCAGTGGTGGCTCAACAGTCACAAACAGGAGGATGGATTACTAGTTAGGGCCATGCCTCCCTCCATATGGGCACACAGACGTGTTGGCACACAGAGAGACAGGAGAGTATACTGGCCTGTTGCTGAGCCTGTTACACATGCTAGTGGCAGGGAGACAGGCGTGGAGGTTGGCAGTCTGACAGACAGGGGTGCACTTAGGAGTGGAGGCACCATGGTGGCAAATTAACACCAGCCACCAGTCAAAACTCAGGGAATGTTTGGTGTTACTGGTGAGTTTGTTTACCACCTACTCTTTTAGGTAATCACCCGTCATTTGGAAGGTCTATTCTAGCCGAGAAATCACCCGTGACTGTTGAAATAGTTAAAAAGGCAGGAAAATTTGGGGATTTTTTAGTTTCTGTGGCCTGCGGACATAAAATGTGTCCTATATAAGAGAGTGCCAGTGAGCTTAAGAGTGCTCTGGGTCCCCTGAAAGTCCTGGTCTAAAGTCAGCTAAGGCATTTCATGGGGTGTTAACAGTTTCTCAGACACTCTGGTGGTCAGCTAGTAGCTCTGTTTTATGGAGTGTAAACCTTCAGTTCTGCAGGCATCTTTTTTTTAAAACCCACTTCTAAGCTATTATGTGGCCCGTGACAGCTATTCTGTGAAGTTTTAAGGATTGTACATCATATCGAACTGTGTGCAGCAACAATCTTCCCATTCTATTATTCTGAGCTGAATGAGTGACATGTTGTTATGTGATGGAATAGACAGATGCTTGTTGGTGTTAAGATACAGTCCTGGCTTGAGGTGTTAGTGAGCCGCCCCAGGCTGCCCTCCAGCCAGCCTTCTCTCGGAACGCTATCATCACCCCAGCTCTCTACCAACCAAAATATCACCTCAGCCTGGCTGCGTGTTTGTTTACCCACCCTGCTTCGGCACAGGGCCGGAAATGTTTATGCGTGTTTGTACTAAGGGTTGAGTTCGGGATCTGGAGACTAGGGACGGAGGTACCCAGGTCCCCCTTGTCCTCTTGTTCACCTCTAGATGTGGCCTGGGTCAGGGGGACATCTGTGGTCAGCATCAGACTGACAGAGGTGGAGGCTGAGGATAGCTACTGTCATCAAGGGGTAAATAGAGGGAAAGAGGGGGCTGATTAGTGCTAACACAGGCCCAGAGATAAAGGGCTGTGGTCTTGCCGTGCCTGACTGAGGCTGGGCTTGACCAGTAAATGGCCTGGGGATCAGCCTTTGGCTAAACCTGAAGGCCTCTCTCAGCACCGGGTCCTCTAAACACAAGATCTTACACATGCACGCACGCACGCACGCACGCACGCATGCACGCACGCACGCACGCACGCACGCACGCACACACGCACACACACACACACACACACACACACACACACACACACACACACACACACACACACACACTCCCTGGCATGTAAACACACATGGACACATTTTTATTGGGAGGTGACTTGGTAAAACACGTTCACATTATTGGAGGCACACCTGTACTCATAAAAATTAGCTGAGAACAAACACATAAAGAAGCATTTGCATACTGTATATACCCGCCAAATGTACACACTCTCTCCCAAAGCAGAAGTTGTCACCGCTGTGTTGAACGTGTTTAATGGAAATGTGTTGGCAGGCATTGTGGTCAGTGTTGTTGCACGCATTGGCCAACAATTTATAGGCTGCAAAGTGTTGATGTGCAAATGTCATAGACAGTTAGTGAATTGTTATTGACTCTTACTGGCTGTAATTTTATTTTGTTTGAGCACAGGTAGCACAGTTAGCATCTTTCTTTTCTTGTAACTAGGGATGTTGTGATGTGTGCTTCTAGGACAAAAATTATATTGGGATATTTACTAAGTCTGATGTATGGAAAGTAATGCAGTGCAAAAATGATTTCTGCTGCTGAACTTTTAATAAGAAGTAGTTCAAATTTACTGACATGGACATTTTGATGGCAGATGACACAGACTGAGTGGTAAGGAGTCAGAATGGTAGCCTATTATAACTATTATCACATGCTATGATTACATTACTTCAGCCTAAACATGGTAGCCTTTAGTGTTTAGCCATTGCAAACATTATGGAACATAGTTGGCTACACAGCAGTGTCAGTTGTCTCAAGCAGAAATACAGGTAACATGTATTCCAGGATAGGGACAACAAGGCCAACACTTTGGATACGTTGTTAATGTAACATTAACATGAACTGATACTCACTCACCATCTGGATGCCTGTTCAGGTTGTTGGAAGTGTTAACTCCTTTCAGTGGCACCATTTGCATGGTTTTTGCAAATTTATTACTAATTGTTGAGGATCCGCCTCGAACGCAAAGTAATTCCATACGCCATTCTGTTTACTGTTTTACTTTTTGACAAGTTGAGGCGGAGCTGTCACTGGAGCTGCCTATTTTACACATGTTGATGTTGTTGTTTATCCATGCTGATAGATGTTCTTCTTCATTTGGCAATAAAGGCAGATTACAACAGTTGTAGGTGTGTTTGCCATCAGGTTCGGGAGAATTGCATCTCCAGTACTGTAGAAAAATGAATACCATCGCGTGTTCAGATTTTTGGCATCGACTTGGCACAGATGTGTTGGTTCTCATGACATCCTTACTTGCTACTCATTCTGTTCTTGGGCCAGCTTTGGGGAGAACTGAAGCAAGCTCAGAAACGCGTCGCTTTTTCTGTAGCGCTGTGCTTGAGACTGTGCTACGCGGCCAGCATGGCAATGTGATGTCAACTAGCTGAGATGGTGATACAGTCTGAATGCACTTTCTGGCACTTTCTTAGCCTGACACTCATGCTGGGAGGACGAGGTTTGATCTAAACTGAATGGTACAGTTTCCATAGGGAGTACAGCCAGCCTGGCTTCCTTCTGGTCACCGTAATCTTTGGTGTCTTTGCCGAGTCAGGTGTAATCAGTCACACACCGCCACATGTTTTGACACCTGTCCTGTGTGGTGTGGAGGAAGTAAGCATATTACTCTGTCTGCAAATCACACTCCTCTCCTTTGGAAATACACACACACAGACAATCAAACCCATCTTTACATGAAGTAAGACAGACAGGTGGATTGTCACAAAGGGATTAAAAAAAGGGAGAGGAGAAGAAATGAAGGTTCCCTTACATTGTGGGGTTTTTTTTTTAAAAAAAAAAGAGGGTTGGATGACTGGAGAGGCGAGTGACTGTTAATGGGAAGAAATGAACGCGCTTTACTGGTGGATGTGACAGGGAGAGACTGTTCTTAACAAGGCGTCAGAGTCAGTCAGAGTTACAGATCCATCACTTCTCAGAGGCTGCGAGAAGGGGGGGGGGAGACATTTAAGGATATTCAGAGAGGGAGAGAGTCTGTGAAGGGTAGAGAAGAAGAGGGAGAAAGAGGGATTTGAGTGTGGCTGACAGCACTGCATTTAATTTGGGCTGCCAGATCCTTTTTCATTTGACTCCCTCTCAACCAGCTTAGAGGCTGCGGAGGACTTGGAGGCGAAGGTTTGCCAGGATGTCTCAGATTAGCACTGATGTGCCACGTCACACTTTAAGCCGGCCTGTAATTCATGTTCAACAGGGGGATACTCACACATTACACTGTGCTGTGCAGGACGTGATTAATTGACTCACACTCTAATATTGGGTGTAATTTGCCCATCCTCTGATGTGAAACTGACTTTATACTAGACTTACTGTATGTCGCCGTCCCAGGGATGTTATAATGGAGTCTTGGCTCAGAGCTGTGTAATTTCTAAACTGAGGATAGAAGCTCACGGATGGGGGGAATAGCTTCAGGTAGTCTTTCCGCTCAGTTCCACCTAGTTTAATATTCAGGTGAAGATTTGATAGGGCCAAGTTTTGATATGTCTTACTCAAGGATGTAGTGGGTGGTAAAACAGCCAATATCATTTTAACCTCTCTTTAAAGAAGCCTGGTTTCTTGGAACTTACAATAGATTAAGTTTTTTGTGCTTTTCCAGTGGTCCAGGTCATACTGTGATTTACACGTCTTTCGTTTGGTTCTACTTGATGGACCTATTTCCGATTTCTCTTTTTCAGACCAAGCTCTTCCTGGCTACAGTGGAGGAGGAGGGCCAGGCAGGGGAGGGACGGAGGGAGATGGCAGAAACCCTGCTGTCAGCCCTGACAGACAGACACCAGCAAAGGCAGACATGGAGAGACAGGTAACACAGTGTACCACCGACTTTGTTCGTTCCATTGGTCCTCGAAAAATAAGTCCGTGACAGATGTGTGAGACGGGTAAAGTGTGACACTCTATGAAGCATGAGCACTGTCTTATATTCAAAGTGGGGATACCATCACACCAGCCCTGTCTCCTAGAAATGACCTCTATATACAACTAATTTGCAACAGCAAATACATTGTGAGGGAAATATAATACAGATCGTCGTATGTCTTCTTTTAATATAATGAGGAAATGTTGTTAATTAACATGCCTGGTACTGTAAGTCGCAAAAATGCTGATACTGAATGTATCATGTTCAGTGACAACATATTTCATTTGTCTCTTGTGAAAAAGGCAATGACTTTATACACTTTCTACTTGTTGTCACATTAGCAAACTTTGTACACCAGCTATCCACCCCAACCACCTGCAGCAAGTTATATAAATGTACTATTTCTTTCAGTCAAAGAAACATCTCTGAAAATATCACACACAAAATTGTCACCATGTTGTCACCACAACGTAAGTAACATATAATTTAGTAATATACAAATGTGATTTCTAGGAGACACGGTTGCACACAGAAATAAAATGTTTCACTCAAATGTCTTTATGGAAATGAGGTGTTCTGCGTAATATTTACATCTTCTCTTCAATTAACTTTTTTTTTTTTTTTTTACACCAAGATAACATGTACTCATATATTTTGCTGTAGGCAGCTCAGAAAATTGTGTGGAGTTGTATGAGCATCAAAACATATAAAAACACTGAGGCAAGTATTAAGTGAACCCACATTAAGAAAACCAAAACTTTGACACACACATGTTGCTTGGATTGCCATAAGAAAACACAAGGAAAAGTTACAACTGAATTTGACAGCTCATTTCACCCAGAAGGACTTAGGGAAGTCTCGATACAAGAAATAAAGTAGCCGATACTAATACCAGTGAAATTCCACGATTCTTGATGAAATACTGCGGTAAACAACAACAACAACAAAAAAGAGAAAAATCAGTCAGTTTATTTTACTTTGCCTCCTGAAATAAAAACTCCTCTGAGCCTCTGGGACAAATGACTTAGAGGAATATTAACTAAACCTGATTCAAATCACTGTCAGGGGACCATGTTGCCCCTGTCTGAAAAGTAATGGAGGGCAAAAGTGATCAGTCCAGAAATATTTGTTTACAGTAAGGTATCCAGACAGTAGACTACTACCCTGAGTTATGGTTGCGTTTCGTTAGCATACATACATAAAAGCCTTTAGCGTTTAGCCATTGCAAACACTGCATATTTCAGGATAATAATAACAAGGATAAGACTTTGGATTAATGAATTAATTGAATTGAAACTCACTCCACTCATGATAAGTTGGAAGTGTTTCCTCCTTTTGAGGAAAGGCACCATATGCATACTGGTTTTTGCAAAGTTATTATTAATTCCTGATCAGCCACTTCAAGTAGTACTTCTATACATGACTCACTGCTTTTCTTTTTGAGGAGCTGCACTTGTTGCCATCTTCAACATGTTGTTCTTCCAGGCGTTCTGCTTTGGCATTATACAGACAAGAACACTTGTAATCGTATATGCTGTCCCTGTCAGGTCCGGAAGAATTGCATTCCCACTACATGTAGTACTGTACAAAAACATGTACCGTCAGGTTTTAGAATTTTCGCACTGACTTTGTATTGAAGTATTGGTTCTTGTGACATACCTAGAAGAAACAGAGCTATTGATATGATGAATCACCAATTAATTCATGTCTCAGCTTCACTTAAAAAGTGTCGACTCGTAGAGTCAGCATCATCAAGCAAAATAATCATTACTCATTCTTTCATTCAGTGTGCATTGACAATGATTCCTTGTAAAGAGTGATGTGAATTCCACAGATATGCTGCGGTGTAGTTTGTGTTTGTTTGTGGTCCTTGGGCCTGGCAGCTATCACAGTTATCACAACGACACGTGTGTCTTGGATAAGCCCAGTCACTTCCTTCCCTCCAGATAAGGGCAGGGAGTGCACGGATTAGAACACTGGCCATTCATTCAGATAAAGAAGGGCCTCACACACACGTCACACACACTGACAACATAGTGTTATTTTAGCTGTTCATTCTCTCAGGCACTCTCCCCCTCAGCACCAGCAAGGACACACACAAACACTGGCATGCATGTATACACTAGATCTGCATTCACATATGTTTCAGGGCTTATTGTCTGTCTGTTGTCTTTGTCTGTCATCAACAGATTTGACCTCAGTGTCACACACATACACACTCAGATACACACACTTTGGACCAGACATGATCTAGAGCCTAGAGAAGTGCCAGGGGCAGAATCCACAGACTAGAAGTTCCTGAGAGCAACCTCTTTTCTTTTGAAAGATAAATGCTAGTTTTCTGCGGTGTTGTTGCCTTCATCTTTCCATGGCGCCCCTCTGTTTTCAGTTTTCCCCCTTCGCTGACCCCTAGTGATGCCCCATCCAGATGAGCCTTGTAAACAGGCTGTTTCCACACACCTTACTTTGCCGTGTCGACGCCCACCGCCTCACAACTCTGATGTAGGGCCTGCTCTGATAGTGCATTCCAGCTGCAGGTGCTGAAAGCTAGAAACCATTTCACCACATCCACCCCCAACCTAACATCAGCGCTGTCGCCCACCATCCAGTTTCTCCCACCACCCACAATGCAATGTTACCACCTTCTAACCGTGTCCAAGCCTAGGTTTAGCTCAGCCCACCCTGAGATCCTGACAACCAGTATCAGAGAGCAGGACAGGAAATGCTCAGTCCTTGTCGGCGGGGCAGACAGACGTTTACTCTATCAGCAGTGAAAGACTGATTAGATTAGTTTTGGAGGAGGGCAAGCGTCCCACACACAATATGTTTGAACTCCAGCTGCTCCTGATACCTCCTCTTCCCTTTACACACATTAAAAGTCCATCCCTAACCCCCACTGCCCTCACTGCACTTATAAAAAAGCCAGGGGTCATCCTGTCAAGTGGCTGTCAACAGATCTCATTTACACAAAACTAAACACATGACTGTGTGCAATGTTAAGTGGGACGTACTGGTACTGATTAGAGATCCGTGGCTGATGAGGGTTAAGGATTGCCTTGCTGCTTCTTTGTTTTTTTGAGGAAGAAAAAGTTTGCATTTCTTTATGCAGACAACTAAGAGACAAAGTGGAGTATATTACATAATCAGAGCAGTGAGGGAATGTAGTTTAATTCAGTCAGATGTATTCAAACCTTCATTTATTTCCATAAAAACACTCACCAAAGAGGATTTTTGAAATTAATTTGCTCATTCATTTTGCTGCTTTTTTATATTGGGCATCCTAATTAGGTTTTCACACAATATGCAACAGGCAGGCCTTTATCATAATGCTGCCTTTTGTTTCCATGGTTTCCATTCAGCACATAATGCTTGCAAAAGGATAGAAAAAAAGGGGGAAAAAGCATGATTGATGACTCTTGCTAGAGGCACATAAACATAAACAACCAGCACTGATTGATTAAGTTTCTCGCTGACTTTTGTTTCTTAAACACCAGTTAAAGCAGCACTCTGGAGCACTGGAACGTGGGCCTGCGAGCTGCCATTTTCTGCCTCCGGGGCATTTTTAGCACCAGCAAGAAGGAAAGAAAGAGAAATTGGACCTGGTGACCAGTGGTTCTTCACAAGTGACTTATAGGCACTCAGAGTGAGTGATGCCTCGGCTCGCCCCGCTAGCAGAAGCAGTCCATTCATTCACTCTGAGCCAACAAAGTTATGAGAGCTTTTTTATTCTTATGAGCTTTTCTGGTAACTGGGTTTTCCAGATGCACATGGTGAATTCTTTGATAGATGCTGCCCTCCGTGTCCCTTTGGTAAATGTCCCGTGAGTGCCCTGAAAATAGATGGATTATTATGTGGGTGGGTGACTGTACCGTAGCAGAGCAGTTGTGTACGCCACACAGGAAGTGCAGATTGAAGAGCAAGGCACAACCTTCAGGGAACAGGCCTATTAGGATAGGAAATAGCACATTTTAGTGGCACCGAAACTATAGAGGTTCGAAACACTTGGTAGTAGAATTATTAGGTTTTGAAAATGCATAGATCTTGTCTCACATCTATGTAAATACAGGTAAAGAAGGAGGTCATACAAATAAACCCAAAAGGGTTCTGTTGTTTTGTTTTCAAAAGTGCTGATTTTAACTAACTTATTTAGTAGTTCCTTGGTGTGACGCTATCTTGAATTTGTATGATTACAGTCTGAGTACCTTTGAACCGCCTGGATGAAGTGACCTCATGGTGACCTTCCAGAGCCTAGAGGTCACTGCTCTGACCAACGTAAAAAAAAAAAACAGAAAAAAAGCTTTGTCACAGCCAGCGAGCAAACACTGAAGGGAACAGCTGCGAGTTTTGTACTGACCATGCAAACTGCTGTAGGCTTTGTAAGGTCATTATATGATAATGAAAATCATTACAGAATTACATGGGGGTTTAGGACATGAGAGCAGCGGGGAGGGGAGGGGAGGGCCACATTGGGTTTGATAAATGGACTGTGAAGGTGCCCATCTGGCCCTCTCTATGGCTTTTTCTTCCTGCTCTTTTATCCACTCTCGTCCTTTACTACCCCTCTTTCATTCCCCTCCTCTGTTCTCCAGCGGGCCAGTGTAAAAGCAAGCAGGCCTGTAGTGAAAGATTAACAGAGTGCAAACCCAACTCACCTCTGTGGAGGAGAAAAGAAGCGGGGAGACAGGCAGAGGTGTTTATGACCCAAAGCAGGGTTTGTGAATGACTTGGCAAAGCCTGTCCTCCCATCTCTCAGTGTGAGCCGGTAGGAGAGTAGGCAGCCATTGACCTTTGGCATCGGAAACAGTTGGGCAGCTCAGAATGGGTGAATTGCTGAAGTTTGGAGGCAAGGATGTGTTCATTGTTGAATAGGCTTGGGTGGTAATATGTAACAAGGTTTAAAATCGTCTTCTTTGTTTGTGTCGCAGACCTGCTTCTCCTCAGATTAGAGGGGAGAGAGGAAGATGGCAAGTTGGTTATTAAAGAGCTAGTGAAGAGGTCCTCTGCAATTTTGCAGCATTTTGGGTTTATATCAAGTGTAGGGTTGCAATTTACAGTTGCTATCATTATCGATTAATCTGCAGATTATTTTTGCAATTAATCAGTAAATTGTTTGATTGTTTAGAATGTCACAATTGTGACAAATATAACAGTCCAAAACCCAAAGACATTTCATTTACTATCATAAATGACAAAGTAAAGCAAATCCCTATGTTCAAGAAGCTAAACTAAACACTGTAGCTTTAATCAAGTAAGCCAGTAAAGTATCTAGTCCCTTTCATTTTCTTGTAGTCTTTTTGAATGGACAATTTTCATTTAAAATGGCCACCATTTCAATTTTTATAGGCTAATGTCTTGATTATATCATTCCTTTCCAGTCATCCTTTGATAAGACACGAAGTTGACCCACTCCGTACATGTTAGGGTGTCAGTCTTATAGCTGTACACTCAGAATCTGTGGTGTAGTACATCTGTTGCCTGTGTTTATTACTTTTCTCCAGCTTGTTGAGAGTTAGTGAGGTCTTTATCCCGAGACAAAGGCAACATCAGCTGACATGGCAAGCAGAGCTAAAGGGACAGAGAAGGAGGTCCACGTGTCCACAGCTGCACTCATCACTCAGCTGTCCAGCTTGACCCATGACCCCGTAGGACCGTCTTCCAGCCTCCATCGGCTTTATGTTTCCTGCCATTGTCATCCTCTCTTGTCCTCACCTGGACAGGGCGCTGCCACACAAAAGGCCCAGTCTGTCATCAAAACCAGGGGTCACCGGGGGCCAGAAGGGGCCAGAGAGCCGGGGCTGTGCCCAGCCGGGGATGACCCCGCCAGTGATGTCAGCTACCAGTTGCACCCCTGTGGAGACGCATAGAGACAGAGAAAAAAGGAGGAGAGAGACCTCCGTTGGCTGGCACTTCATTCCAAGAGTGGTGACAGTTCCTTTGTGTTAGTCCTGACAGACCCCGCCCCGATTTCTGCACTGGGGTGGGACAGGGAGTTTGGAGACAATGGAGGTGCCCTGTCCCAGATGGGAGTTGGAAAGATTGTCAGTGTCGTGTCCACAATAAAGATGGACAGACCACAGCCTTGTCTAATGAGGCCAATGACCTTAAAGCTTTAGAGATGGAGGTACCGTACTGCAGGGATTGCTTTCATACTTCAGACACTCACCCTTTTTACACACTGAAGGGTCTGGATTGCACAGCTTCCTATAGACCTCTAGCAAAGCTGTCAACTGTTCAGCTTCCATTGCACAAGTGATTGGGTAGGTTTCTGAAATTTTAGAATATAGGCATCACCAGTGGCTGACAGTGATTGACCACTGAGTCCTCTAACATTGTGAGTTAGAAGCCTACTGTATTTGAGGTAGTATGTCCCTTCAGAGATGCCGTAAGGCAGAAGTTTTGTTCCATTTTTGACAAGTGGGAGAGGGGGGAAAAAGAAACTGCAGCTGGTCGTTCCACTAGAATTATGACTTCATGTCCCATTTATCATTTTCTTATTAATCCTGCCTTGTTACGAAACCCCAAAATGCTTTGTTAGCAGTGGTGTTTCTTTTCTGATGGCTGCTAGTGTGTGTCTTTCAATTGTGCTGCTATTTTTTTTCATAGATTAGCTTCCTCAGTATAGCTAGCCAGCTAACTTTGTTTCAAGCTCAACACAACTAACTTACAGACATGTGGTGTGGACAAAAAGACCATTTTAAACCTGGCACGGGGGTGTATATTGGACACTCGCCTGGCAGGGATGTGAGATCTAAATTATCTGTCTGCTCCCTTTGCTGGATGTCATTGTCCAAGGCGATTTTTCACTGTGGACATCCTGTGACTCAGGAACTAGAGCTGGTTGTCCAGTAATTGGAAGATGGTCGGTTTGATCCCCAGCTCCTCCAGTCTGCGTGTTGAAGGGTCCTTGGGCAAGATGCTGAACCGATGTGTGAATGTGTATGTAATTGTGTAAGTGAATGGGTGAATGTGACAAAAAGTTGTAAAAAGTGCTTGGAGTAGTTGTCCATTTACCAAATGCAAGTGCATATGCCAGTTTGGTAGACAATGTCCAACCTATGGAGGTAATGTGTCATTCCATGGCTTGCCTTTAGTGTGTGGAATCTCACAGGCCATTATGTGGATTGGTTTGTGAAAGAGGGGTGCAGTTAAGAGAAGGTGGCATAAGGATGTTAATAAGCAGGTTTAATTAGCAAGGGTGGTGGTGGTGTTAGGGGCTGGCATCATAAACCAACATTCTGTTTGGCGGCAGGTCGGTCCGGGCATGTTGTCAACCAGGTCTGTGTGATGTAAGTTGCAACCCGAGGTGACAGGTTAATCAGATCTCCCTGACAGCAGCCCCACATTTGCCTCTACATCATCCCCACAGCGGTCCTGTTTTGCAAGCAGAACAGACAGGGCTAGCTCAGGCTGTTTTCCTTGGCATGAGTTGTCAGCCAAAAGTTTTGCTGGCTGCTCCATTGTTTCTCATTACCTCAGGGGTTTGCTCACTGCAGTGGTGGGCAAACACCTGTGTGTGGTGGGTGGAACTCTCATCCCACAACCATGTTCTGTAGCTGTGTTGTCTTTTTCTTTGTACCACCTACTTTTGCCGTCATCAGCATCACTGTGTTTACTTGGTGCAGGGCACTGCAGGAGAAAACAAATAAGTACATGTCATCTGTCTCTTTCATCGCCGGCCAGCCTGTAATTAGCGCAAGCGCAGTGGTTAGCCTAAGACGCTGTCGTCTAATTTGTCTGTCTTTATCTAAAACATGTCTGTGTGGTCCCTTAGACCGGTTACATGCGTGCAGCGAGATCGCCTGTGGCTTGGGTGTTTGTGAGGTGTGTGTTTCTGTGTGCTTGATTGTAAATTATGAATTCTTCTCTCATGCATACGCCCCTGTTTAGCAATCAGTCAGTTATGCATGACATGTCCTGACCTCAGCAGAGCCTCACAGCTGCTGTTGCCGTAGAAATCACCCTCCCATCCCTAGTTAGCTCCCAGGCTGGAAAGTAATATAGAGTATGTCTTATTCTTGTAGGAATTTAATTTGAACAAGATGACTGATGATGCTATTTCTTTACCTTCCACTTACTGTACAAACAAGTTCTACCCTTGTAAATATGCACTTACTGTACCTCTATCTTGCTTGGTTCTCAAACAAGTCAGTAATTAGCTGTTGAGGTACATGCTTTCTCTCGTTTTGTGGTTAGGTGTGGGAATAGAAGGCTTGCAACTGGCAGGAATCAGTATCACACTTTCTATTTGTTAAATAACTGCTTATCCTTGACTGAGTCACAAATGCTTATAATTAAATTGCTCACCGGTTTTAATGGAAACAGTCATTTCATAATTATGCATTTCACAGTAAGAGCTTGGCAGCACAATGTGGCACAGAAAGGGAGAAAGAGAGAGTTAAAAATGTCGTTAAAAGTCCCACAGACATTTAAACACACTTGTTGCAGAGACAGTTGCCCATTAAATGCTGCCTTTTTTAATATGGAAACAAGATTTGTGTTTGGAAAAGACAATGTGGTAAGGAGAAGGGGGGATGCTATGGGTTTGGGCCTGTTTTACTGGTAGTCAGGAAAACCAGGACATTCTTTCTGGTCAAACCCAACATCCCAGAGAGCTGATAGAGCATGATTGGGTGAGGATGTGTGGCAGGCATGTGAAACAAACAGCAAGATCGTAGCTTTATGGGTTGGTGGAGGGTGTGCTCACCAAAAACACTGTCATTACAGTTTTATCTCATCTAAATCTTGTTTCTTCCTGGTTGGATGGCGGTTGTCCTTTAGACATTAAGTTGAAACAGGACCAATTTAGGATTCCAATGTTGAAACACTGTAAAAATAGAGTCAGAATCAGCTTTATTGGCCAAGTATGTGTACACATACAAGCAATTTGACTTGGTTTAGTTTGAGTTGGTTTTTCATTGCTCTCGATGTACTTACACAGGAATCTTGCAAATATAATTGGAGAGTAGTTTGTGTGTTTGTGTGTCCCACCATTCCTCCAATCCACTCCAAACCTGCCCCCAAAAATGTTCATGGGGCCAGCCTTTGCATATGGTGTTTGTTATCAGTTCTTTTTAATCGTTTAATTTCTGTTTAATTTTGAATAAATATTCAGCAGTTTTACTTGTTTTCACTTTCAAATACAGATCAACTCTTTCCACAATGACACACAAAACATCTAATCCACTGGAAGTATAACAGAAGATGTCACTATTGGTGCTTTTCATTGGGTACATCTCATTTCTCTTATTTAATGTTTCCTTGCTCAGCGATCCTTGCTTAAACTGGCAGTTCTTCTGGTCTGTCATCTTTCAGAGCTCTGAATGCTCTTAATTGAGCATACATGAGTACATACATGAGTATTCACAGAAGTGTTTTTTTCAGCCCACAACACCCCCTTATTAGATATCAGTTATTGATTGGACGATGCAACTGATTGGGCCGGTCTGATATATCACAGGATCACTGGAGTGAAGTCAGATAACAGTTTAAACTAATGTGGATATCTCCCAAGTTTCATATTTTATTTATGTTCTGATTCACCATTTAGTAGACATAACAGCCAAGAACAAGGACAACATAGCTGAACAAACAAGGCTGAAGAGTGGACAGAACTGTTGTCTATGTGTATGTGAAAAAAGTAGGTGTACTTATATAATAAAATATATATAAAAAGCATCAATGACCAACAACATAAATAAAAACTCTATACACAATGTGAGTGTTATGTAAGTAGTAAACAATACAAATAATGCAAATCAAATGAATATTGAGTGATTATAGCATGTACAGTGCAAACAGTACATATATGTTTGTTTGTATATGAAGAAATGTTTGTGTGTGGTTAAGTGAGCTAATGAGCAAAAGTATAATCATGACATATTACATACAAACAATCTGCATATCAAATGCTTGTAAGGTTTCACATTGTGTTTTGTCTATGGTTTGTTACAGCCACTTGTTTCAAGGTCAAACATTTTGGTGGGTTTGTGTCATTGCTATTTAAAGGTATAGTACGTAACATTTCCACATTAAAATGTCTAAAAATGCTTGACATATGTTATATATTTTGTTACGCTGGTTATCCACATTATCCCAAATGTTTCCAACAATGTTCAAATCCAGAGAAATCCATAATTTATTCAAGGTTATGGTACATTTCCTGCTAGCAATTGCTAGCAAGTTCCTAGTTACTGTAAGTTCCGGGAAAACACATTGATTTCATCAGCCATGATGGTTGTTTAAAAGTGAAGATAACAACTCCTAGTGGCAGAATTTACATTTTGTATGTTTAATGTCTATATCACAGAATTAACTGAAGGAATGTATTTCATGTTTAAACACGGACACATGCGTATTAGACATGATTGCACAGCACATGTTCCATCCTTATCCCTTTTTCTCCACCCCATCTACCACAACCACCCCACCTGGGCGCTCCTCAGCTCCCCCGCACACACACACATAACCCCCCTCCCACTTTATATACACACATCTTTCTTCCCTCCTCTGTTAATTATAACCTACACCGCTGGAACACTTCATTTCATATCAAGCATATTGTCTCTTCAAGGCTGGCAGGCAGGTCATAAATTATCCTGAAGGTGAGGATGGAAGTTGGAGGAGATAGTTATGAAAATTTCATCTGTCTGCCGTAGCGGCCGCAGCTGCTCCTGTCACCAGCCGTGTGCTGGAGGAATTACACCGGGTCAGCGTTTGTGTGTATGTGCGTGGGTGTGTTCTTCGCTTTGTGCATATGCGTAGGTACATGAACACCTGAACAGTAACAGCGTGCACGTATATTCAGGAAGTCTTTGTCCCCGTGTGCACGTGCATGTCCCTGTGTGTGTCGCTGGGCCGATGTGTACAGCGGGTTGGCCAGGTAAGACCTGCCTGTCAGTGTGTGGAACATCTCTGGCGTCCCTGTCACCCCAGGGCCCCCAGCTCTGCCCCGAAGCAGGGAGACCGGGAGGGGGGACAAGCTCGCAGGGCGGTCCCCAAGCTGTCTCTGTTCATTACTGCTACAGAGACGGGACGTGGCCGGCAGGTGGCCAGACCTTTAGTCCTTACCTACTGTGATCATCTGCTGCTCGACTCTGTGTGTGTGTCTGCGTGGGTGTGCGAGTGTGTTTGAGAATGAAAAAGAGTCAGAGGAAACCCATAACTTATGTATTCGAGCAGGGAAGTGCATATTTTATGTTTGACCTATGAGTGTGTTTGTGTCTCTGACAGATTATTGCACTGAAGCAATGTGCCTGTGTATGCACATCTCTTAATGGCCATGCTTACATATTTACAAATGTACAGAAACTCTGCATTTGGAGAAACTGGAGTGCTGCTGTGGCACTTTTCTTGACAGAGCACAGAGCAGCTCTTCTCAACAGACAGCCACTCCGAGTGGCAATTAGTAAGAAAAGAAAAACACAGTAAAACTCCCCCCCTCGTCCCCTCCTACATCAATCTGCAGTTTCCTGCAAAAATTCTATTAGGGCCAAAGTCCATAGCTGTTAATTACAATTCTAACTAGCTTGCCTCCTGACGAATGGATGGCTTCAGCAGTGATGTAGGATAAAAGGGATATCAGCGATTTCACTTCCCTGTACAAAGGCTGCCTCTGAAATGGGTCATCAATCCCATAGTGATAAATGTCTGGTGGAGTAATGACTCTCTTATCGGCGCCGGATTACTGCAGATATTTGTAATTAGTGTAGCCACACAAGTCCCCGACAGATGTTTTTGAGGCGGCACAATATTGAAGCCTTGTTTTAGTGCTAAATGGGAACTTTCTGCAAAGAATAGGGATAGTTAGAGCTATTGTATTGGAGCAGACATAGGTGGATCTGGAGAACTGAGCCGCTGTTTCGTCAGTGGGAACGTGTGTATGCGTTCTGCTCCACACACAAATGTACGGAGCCACATGCACAGACACACACACACACTGGAGCTCACGACCTGATAGCTAAATACACAGCCCGAGGTCCATCCTTCAGATATTGAGCTCAGTCGTCACATGACTGTGGGAGCCAGGGGGCTCCTCTTCTCCTCCTGTTCCTCCTCCTCCACCTCCTCCTATCCCAGCCCCAGAGGTAGCCACTGCTACGCCAGGGGGAGTGAACGATTCACTTTTAACTTCCATTTCTCCTGTTTTGGGTCGAGATTCGCTAGCCGCCCTGAAGTTTTTCCTTCTTCCTCCTCTTGCAGCTCTCATGAAATCACAATGTGATGTATTCAGCCTGAGGTGTAGCTCTATTCACAATGCAGTTTGACACTACGAAGCCCTGCTCCCCTCTGCTTTCACAATGCATCTGTACAGACGGACTGCTGACAAGTCTGTACCACTAATACAATTGTCCCGGCTGTAGTCGACAGCTACTATAACTAAGGAGGTGTAGTATACAGTTAAAAATGTGTTTGATTCAGTCCTGTCTCCCTTAATGAATATGTGTATATAAATATATAGGTATGTTGCCAAAGAACCCTTTGTGTCTAGATTTCACATTGGCTGAGTGCTGTCTTCTGTTGCCAAAATATAGACTGTCCGACACACCCACCAATGTATACACACACAGCCTGCACATCCTGCCCGCCACTGACAGACGTGTAAGCAGATGCAGCCAGAACTGGTAATGGCAGGTGATTATAAGTGGCACACGTGCCAAACTAATTAAACCCCTGGGTTGACAGCAGCATTTGGTAGCACTGGCATTCTGGCATGCTGGCATTAGAATAATTGTAGCAGCAGCACATTTCACCTGCGAGACTGCAGCTAACAACGTCATTTATTTTACAGCAGGCTGAAGCGGATGTTGCTACAGAGGCTCGAGTTAGCTTGCTTTAGGTTTGACATGTATGGCAACCTCTGGCACAGATGGTCTGTCTGGTTGAGTCACACTATGTTTTGCTCAGGGATTTATTGTTTCTATATTTACACGGTGCAAAAATGATTAATCAAATTGTTAATTTTGTTAAACTCAAAGAAGTTTTTAACTGGTTATGAAATGGTCACAATTTATTACTGATGCCTCTATATATGAACTACGTATGCTAATAAGCAAGGAGATTGCCTATTTCTGTAGAGTTATTCTTAATGGCTGCTGCTGGGTCGAAATCTTCTTGAAATCACATGAAATGAGCCTGAATTTATATTTTCCCAGCAAAAGTTACAGTGACTTTTATGTGAGCCAGTTAAGATGAAGCAGGAGGAGATTTTTATTTCCATGATTTTATTTTTGATATTATATTTTGAGGTTATTACAGTGAAAACACGACTGCTTTTGACCATCGGTGCAATGAAAGTAGTAGTAGTAGCTTTAAATACAAACTTTAAATCAAAATACTTTATTTTTCAAAGTGTAAATTTATAGGAGATAAATAGGTATAGGCACACGTTTATTCACTGTTTGTTTGAATTTGTGAAGTTGTGATTATACTACTAATAACAATGAAAATAATAATAAATAAAATACAATACAAACTAGGACTGACTGATATTGGATTTTTATGGCTACCAGTATTAGGGATTGAAAAAATTCCAATATCAATGTATTTGCAGATATTCTTAATACAGAATGTAATATATAGAATACAGATTATAAACATAAACACACATTTTTTGCGATGATGCATCAAAGGAGGCTAACACTGGTTACAAAGTTGTGTAATGCAGGCAGGATATTTTAGAGTTTGACAAATAACCTTAATTGTCCAAAATGATACAGGGCACTGAAACAGTAAACTTTCATGTCAATAAATAACAAAACACAAAGAGAACAAAATATCTATCTATTAAGCCTGAATTAAGAAAGACAAACAAATATACATAAAATGCTTTCCATAAAGATTACAAATGAAAGTGACTTGTTATATATTCAGTGAAAAAAAAAAGAATGACCAATATGTCCATTGGGTTCTAATACAAACAGACAATACAGACAATATACACATTTTTTCAGTATTTCCATGCTGTACAAGCTCACAAAACTGTCCAGATAAGCATGTGGACATTTATATATAATAGATGATAAAAAATAAAATTAAAGAATGTAGACAATATATAGAAATAACAAAGTGGGGAAGATGATATTCTTAAATTACTGAGCAAAATCTGTAAAGAAAAAAAAAAAAGAAGAAGAAATTAGGTCTAAAACATAAAGTGATTTGAAGGAGGACACAGAGTCATCCAGCTTGATATCTTCAGCTCCACATGTCCCCCCAATCAGGACACAGCAGCAGGCAGGCAGGCAGGCTGGAGGGAGACAAGGACAAGAGGACGAGTCTCTTAGTTCGTTCAGTTCTCAGGTCATCACTTCTCCAGCTGGAGGGCTGGAGCTGTGATCCACCGCGCAGAGGTCAGAGCTGTGCCAGGAGGCCAAGAGCAGCACCAGGAGGCCCACCTGCACACGTGCATCACCACACGTACACCTCTCACACACACACACCTGGATTGTTGAGTAAGAATTCTGACATACCTTCAGTTCTGTGGAAACTAGTCCGGCTGTAACCAACTTGACTGATTCATGTGATTGCCTTGTGCTATGCAGCAGGTGTGGCTGGGCCAGGTGCACTATGCGCTGCATCACAAGGTGTGTGTGTGCACTCAGGGCGAGAGGTAAATCAGATACAGTATTTGTTAGTGTAGTTAGGAGTGAGTGCAAGGTATGTAAGGTCATTGCATGGAGTGTCAGATTTATGGGCTGTGGCGTGGCATATCATACGCTGTCATGTGACCTCAGACAAC
>JAJHUR010128437.1:8359-20819 GCA_027495735.1 Lutjanus campechanus
AACAAAGAAAGTACAACAACATATATGTTAAATTTGGATCAAAACTAGCTCATATTTTCAATACAAATAGGTGCAACATGTCTTCTTATAGTCCATATTTTCAGTGTCTGTTTTTGCTACAGTTCATTTCAGTGGTGTGAAGCTCCATGTGGACTCTGCTCAGCCGTCTGTGTTTGCAGTCAGAGGGGGTAACGCCACCGTGCCATGCAGGTTCTGGTACGAGCCTGAGCTGAGCTCGCCAAGGGAGGTCCGGCTCAAGTGGTCCTGGCTGCCTGCTGCTGGGGGACATGAGACAGACGTGCTGGTGGCTGTTGGCTCCCGCAGTCGGAGTTTTGGGGAGTTCAGGTGGTCGAAAGGACAAATAATGAATTCACAATGATTCTTTTCTATCATTAGCAGCTGTATGAGCCTGTTTCTGTGTGTCTGTCTCTTGTTGGTCAGGGGTCGTGTGCAGCTCAGACAGGATTTTCCAGGAGATGTTGCTCTTGTGATGACTGAACTCCGGCTGAGTGATACAGGCATATACCGCTGTGAGGTGGTGGACGGACTGGAGGACAAGAGCTCTTCAGTTAATCTGGAGTTACGAGGTACAATATGTCCACATACACTGTAGAAACCATGATTCCCATTCTCAGAGCCTACATTTAAAGGGACAGTTTCAGAAATGCATATTTTTCCTTTTACCTGTAGTGCTGTTTATTCATCTAGATTGTTTTGATGTGAGCTGCAGAGTTTTGGAGATATTGGATGTAGAGACGTCTGCCTTCTCTCAAATATAATGGAACTAGATTGTTTTCTTTCTACTCAACACCAACCGTATCACCACACACAAGGAAGTGTAGATTTGAGGAGCATGAGTAGATGCATGCTTCCCTCTGTGCAGTGAGATGGTTGGCAGGTTCTGTAGAAAGAAAGTAGTTCCGACATGAAACTGCTCACAACAAGGTCTGTGGATTATTTTGAGCAGCCAGGTCTCGATGATGTAGATGACCCTGTTTGACCTGAGTGGAAGAGAACCTTAATTATTATCATTGCTAACACCTGTGTTAACGCTACTGTTTCATGTCAAAATGGCTGCTGTGAAAAAGGTCTAATGACTTCCTCCACCCACCCAGGGGTGGTGTTTCCCTACCAGCACCCTCGTGGTCATTACCACCTGAGCTTCCTGGGAGCCCAGCAGGCCTGTGAGCAGCAGGACTCCACACTGGCCACCTTCACACAGCTCTTCCAGTCCTGGAAGGAGGGTCTGAACTGGTGCAACGCGGGCTGGCTGGCCGACGGGACGGTCCAGTACCCCATCACCCAGCCCAGAGAGCCCTGCGGGGGGCACGGCCTCGCTCCAGGTGTCCGGAGCTACGGCAGACGGCACCTGCACCTTCATCGCTACGATGCCTTCTGCTTCTCCTCTTCACTCCCAGGTGAGGAAGTGTGAGGTGGTGTGAGAGCAGCGATGTTACAGGTTCAATATCTGGTTCTAAAAAGCACAGCAGGGTGTTTGACTTGGAGAAGCACAGCTGTTACTGATGACATTAATGATGGCTCCATCCAAGTGTCCCAGTAATGCCTCATTAATGTTATAATTTATACCTGTGCTTTTACCTGTGACATGACAAAATGTCCTCCCTCTGGTCAGCAAATAGAAACTCTTGCTAAAGTTGAAATAACTAATAACTTTTATTAAAGTCATTCAAAGTTACAGGTCATTACAGTGGTTCCATATTAAATCCCTTCACTACATACAAGGACTCTAAACATACAGTATATGTGTGCTTTTGGAGAGTTTATATAAACATAAACATATAAACATCATAAGTGTGTTTCCTCCAAAGGTCAAGTCTTCTATCTTCAGCCGTCCCACAAGATGAACCTGACGGAGGCTCAGCAGGCGTGTCTGGAGTACGGAGCGGAGATCGCCAAAGTCGGGCAGCTCTACGCCGCCTGGAAATTCTCAGGCCTGGACCACTGCGACGCCGGCTGGCTGGCTGATGGAAGCGTTCGGTATCCCATCACCAGACCACGAAGACACTGTGGTCCCTCTGAGCCCGGGGTGCGCAGCTTCGGCTTCCCACCTCCTCAGCACGAATATGGAGTCTACTGCTACAAGTCAGATGACGAATGACTGTCGAGAATATAAAAGATCTTTTTCACAGCAACCAGTCAGGGCGTCACTATTGTACATTTTAGCTCATGGAAAGACTCTGCGACAGTAAATGGAACAGGACCATGATTAGTATCATTGGTAACACCTGTGTTTATCAATATGGCTGCTGTGAAAAAGGTCTGCTGATATTTTTTTTCTTGTGAGTTACTGGATCATTTTACTTCTTAAAGATTATTTGAACATGGAGAGAAAAAAATCCCTCTTTGCTTTACCTGGCTATAGACTGTTAATGCGTCACAACTGGACATTTCTTTATTTTTGAAGATTTGTTTCTTTTTGGGGATGTTTTTGACTATTGCATTGGGTTACAGTGGATATAAAGATAGGAGACATGAGGAGAGAGAAGTCTGATATACAATGTTGCCACCATATTGGTCCTGCCAAGACTGGTCTGTAAACAAATACTGTGGTGCTTTTCTAGATAAAAAGCACTATGTTACATTCAAGGATCTGTGATCTACATGGAGTTGGAAAAAATGTTCTATCTCAGTCCAAGTAGATCACAAACACTTTAGTATAAAAACAACCAGTTGAAACTGGTTGAGAAATGAAGATGTTATAGTGCTTTTTATTCAGAACAAATACAGTTTACTTGTGTTTACAGGACAGTCTTGAGCTGACCAGTATGGTGGTGACACTGACGTATACATATATGTCTATGACCATGACGCACCCAACACTGCTTCATTTAATGGAGTTACAAATGATTTTTTTATACTATTATTTCTGCATTTAATTGTATTTTTCTATAAATATATTCTGTGATTTTTTGTCTTGTACGAGAGCAAAGCATTCACTTTACGAAAATGTCGTCGCACCATTTATGATATAAGCTACTGAACTAAGCATTTGCAAACTTAGCATTTGTATTCAAGCGTGTGATTCTATCAGATGATAAAGAGTATGACACAATTGAAAGCTCAGAAGAAGCTGGTAAGACTTTGAGTTGAGATTATTCTGTTACTGACAGTTCTACTGTACAACCATGTACGTCAGGTGATTGTCACATTAAGGCAGGTGTTCTGTGATGCAGTGTTACATTATTGAAGATGTAACTTATTTTTGTAAAACAAATCTATTTCCTCACCATTAAAATCCTTGTACAGAAGCTTCTTGTCTCCATCTGTCCACACAGAACCAACACATCCATCAATTCAATTAAGTTAATTTCAACAGGCTTTATTGTCAAGAAGGTCATATAAACAGTATCGCCAAGCATCGAGGATAACTGTCAAAGAGAAAAATCTATATAGAACTGAAAATACAAAACATGGCCGCATGCCAGTCAAAACGTGAGCTTTATTTGAATAAAAATAAAAAATAAAAAATAAAAAACCCCAAAACAATTTACAGTATAATATAGGGTATACAGCTGTGGGAACATCTGTCCGAGGTAGGCTGAGCAGTTTTTACTGCAGAAATCTTTGGTCATTCTTTATTAACCAAACAGTACATCTCTCTTCTTAGTGTTAAACATATAGGTCTTAATATAAAGTCACTTTGTTCAGCAAGTATCTGATTTTATACATTTTCAGCATTTTTATTTTGAACTTTTATGTTTATGACTAATAATCTACATATCAGTGAACCATAAAAAGAAACTCACATTGTGTTTGCAGGAGCAGTAAACTGGGAATAGAAAAAAACTGTAAGCAGCATTCTGGACTTAAGAATATTCATAAGATTGGTGTTTGTGAGTTCAGTCCAACCTTCTCAGTTTTGTTGTTTCTTGTTGCAGCAAATTACACTAAAAGAAACTAAAAAAACAAAAATAAAATTGGGTAAATTTGTGAGTCCTACTGGGTTTTTGCATGCTACTGTATGGGTCAGAGTGGAGATGTTAATGATTAATCATTAATTCCCAACAAGAATTTAACTGATTAAAAATGCATTAATCAGTCTAGAAATGGAAGTAACTGCTCCTAATTTGACATTGTTTTGTCTTTGTTCAATAAGGAAACTTAACCTTAAACTTAAAAGGAGAAAAAAAAGAGAAAAAACATGCATTTTGTATTTTCGGCTACCAGAAAAGAGCAAGAAAAATGTACAAGATGTTCAAGCCTAGTCACAGGCATGACATTGTTTTGATCAATGAAAGATTTCAAAATTAACGAGAGGGGAAATTATGTCAGTGTTTTCAGACTTCTGAGTAAAGATACTTGAAGTCTGTTTCTTACAAGTCTATCGATAATACGTTTAAAAAATGCAAACAAAAAAAATGTGTTAGTGTGTGTGTTTAAACATGTTTCTACTGAAACTCGGCTTCGAAGAGGAGTCTCTCAATTTTCATCCTGACGTCTGCCTTTTTCTGAGGGTTCAACTTTTTAAACACTTTGACGAGGCTCATGAAGTAGTATTCGTCACAGTCTCGGGGTTTTTCGGTGTCTGTCTGAACAGTTCGGTCACATTTAGAATTGTTCGGCTGTGGACTCTGTACTGAGTGGCTGCTGCTCGCTTCATGGCTGCTGTCATCACCCGAATCCATGACAACGGTTATATCTTCACGGTCACTGTCGCTCTCCTGTGAGGACAAAAAAAAATAAAATCTGTGAGGCTCAATGACAGGCCTTATTACAAAACTAATCAAAGTGACTCTGTCTTTCAGTGGAATAATGCACAATATGTGACGGATGAGACTAAATCTGAAAAAGGAGCTTTTTCAAAGTTGTCCATCCACATCAGCATTCAAACATGTTTAAAACATTTGCAATAAAAATGGCTGTTCTAAAATGTTTGCAGAGCAGTTATGCCAAGTTTATTTAATCATGTGCAAAGTGTTCAACGATAAGACCGCCTCTTTCTAAACAGACGCCCCTGATACCTGCACATGTGGGATATTTGGTCGGGAATGCCCTCATCATAGATTTAACTTTTTATCGCAACAAATGGTGATAGAGTTGTGCTTGGCGCTAAAGGCTCCACTCTTGAGATGCTCCCTGAATAACCCCTCATGGGTATACAAGAGTGAGCCTAGCTATAAATACCATTTAACCTTTCAGCCATGTTAAGACTCTGAACTAGAAAGGTAGAAGCTGGGGTGGTGGAGGCAGCAGCAAGCGTGGCAGCAGTCTTGTGAGAACGGGCTGTGATTGGTGTGTGACTGATTAGATGGTGTTTCTCAGCTGGCTGTCAGCTGATAACAACTGGAGAATATGACGTCTGTGTCCTGCACGAACTAACACAATGCTTCATTTTGATCAATTACACCCGATCACACACAACTTATGATTCCTAATAAGCACCTGGAGAACCGCAGAGTTACATCCTCTAAAAATGCGGCAGACATAATTAATTCCAAGCCACCATCACAAGATCCTTAACACAAAATGTGACTTTCTTTAGCACAAGCACTCATTAGTTGTAGATCCAGCAAATGTAAAGATTAATGGTGAACCGTTGGCTGCCATGTCTAAAAAACTGTTGAAAGTAAAAACTGACACAGGAAATATAGAAAACACTCTCCACATTCATGAAGAAGAAAACAAGGAGCTTGATTCAAACTTAATTAACTACATTTACATAGCTGCCATCAGTCCATTATATAGTTAAAATTAATCATTTTCAGTTACATCTAAGAATAATTTACATTTTAATAAAGAATATTTTTGTAAATAAACATAAATGTATTTGGGAATATATGTTTCAGGGGGCCTGGGCCTGTTTCCACAGCAGAACCAATAATCATGCTTATAGCTGTTAGATTTGCTACCAGAGTTCACATTATTGCAACATGATAAAGTAAAGAATAACATAACCTATATTTTGTGTTTGTGAGATATTTGTTTAATCATTATACTCTATGAGAATGCTCTGTGTTGCACTAGACTGGTTTTATGATTTGTGTACTTAATTTGATCTAGTTCTCAGAATATGTTCGACAAAATGGATGTACAAATAAATGCCTGCAATCAAAAGAATGCCTTTTGTTTGTAATCTGAACTAAAGCAGAGCTATAATTCGCATCCACAAGATGAGGATGAAGGAGCAGCTACTTTTCTTTGTATGAAACAATATTAAATGCAAATGTTTAGGAGACAAACACATCTGCCATGATGAACAGCTTATTTAAAAGTGCATCATTCATGATCGCAGCCTTACTATGTCATGTGTATAGATGTCACTTTCTCCAGGGGTCAGCGATGGAGCGATCAGTCCAGTTTGGAATCTTTCTGACACTTCTGTCCGTAGTTGGGATATATTTTGGGCTATCCACTGTTGGGACTGGCTGCAGTGCTGCAGGTGCTTGGTGAAATCTATTTTCCTTATCAACGTGGCCGTGCAGTACAAACAGTGGTAATGCGGGTGTTTTCTGCACCGCAGTCCGCATCTGTGGACTGTGTGCTCTGAAATATGAACAACACATTTAATTATGAATCAATTAGTTGTGAATCATTTTGCTGACACTGTTAATTAATTACAAAATGTAACAACATTACCTCCAAAGTAAACAGCCCTCTTTATATGATTGTCCAAATGAAGCAAAGTTCTGCTGTACTTTGAGGGTTTGAAAAAAGCTGGTGAACAAAATGGACAATGATATCGTCTCGGAGTGCAGCAGCTGCATTTTTGCAGAGGAGGAACGATGCATCCCTTCTGGATAGTTATATGAACCTGGAATTGATAATAAAGTAATTAGTAATAAAACTTTGGCATCTGCAATTGTGCATGACTTACTAAAATAACTTAAAGAGAGTCTTATTGTCTGGTAGGATTATGAGTGAAATGCAGCTCATTTAAAATGTGAGTTACTGGAAACAGGTAGATTGAATATTGATTGTAATGAATGTGTATTTTGTTAAACAAAGACAGAAACAATTAAACATCTGATGTTCTCTGGTAATACATTATACTGGGATGATTTTCACAAATTGGTATCGAGCAATAGTTTGATTTCCTAGTCCTGACTTATAATAATATTATAAGATTCGGTTTCATAAAAGACCTGTTTTTCCTTTTAAAATAAGTTGATAAAATATGTGTCAGATGTTCTCTACACAAATTAAAATGTTTAAAAACAACCCCACCTTTCAATTCTTAAAAGAGTTGTCTCTTTATTTAGATTAATTAAAACTGATTAGATCTAGAAAAGCCATACTTCTGCATTATATTTTTCAGTTGTGTCATTATTTGTACCCCAGACAGGACAAGAAATAGATTTAACTTTGTTTTAGCATTCGTTGGTTTCCTCACTTTCTATATTTTCGTATTGTTAGTTTTTCATTGATCGAATTTGCTCAATCTTAAACTGCACTTTCGTTACTTAACGTTAATTTGGTTCAGATTTCAATAAAGTTTTGGCATTTTGATTCTACCGTATAACCCTTATGTGGCGGCTAGCCTTGCTAACTGTTAACGGTTACTGTTGATCTGATGTGACGTTTCTGTCGTCGAAAAAAAGTTTTCCTTAGACACTTTTTTCAGATTAAAGTTATTAATTTATTCTCATAAATGACTGCTCAATGCCTTGGAGCAGAGTTAAGAGTTAATAACACAAAATACACATTATTATGATTAGCGCTCGTTAGCTGGCTAAGATAGCTAACGTTAACTAGGTTACTTAGACAATTAGCTAACGGCAATAGCTTTGCAAATCAAGAAGTCAACTTCTCTGAGGTGTTTAGTCAACTGCATGGCTGAAAAGAGAGGTTAAGACGAGCGTGTGTTGGTTATAAAGAGTTAATAATCATTGTTGTTTGTTCATGTATTCGCTTACATTTATCTGTTGATCACCGTCCATCGTTCCTACTTTTGTCATGAATTTTCTTTTGTTTTTATACAGGTTTTTGTCTTCTTCTTCTTCTTCTTCTTCTTCTTCTTCACTTCATTAGCGGTTAGCGAGCCTAAAGCAGCATTAGTGCCGCCTGCTGGACAAGAAGGAAAATAAATTGTTCCGATGACTTCATTCCAACCTACACTGAAAACCAAAGAATTAAAAGTGTGTACATTAAATGATGAATTACCAAAACAATAACCTGACAACAGAATTATTTCTACTAGAGATCCAATTATGTCTTTGTTGTTCTCATCCACCCTTAAATTGCATTTATACTGAAAAAAGGATCTCCTATCCAGTGAAATGAAATAACATGTGTCTCATTTGACATGTTTATTTTTGTCTTTACAATAAAAAACAAAATACCTCCCCTTATGTCAGTGTTTCACTGATATTGCCCTGTTGCTCTCCTCCAAATTATTTCCTTGACAGCTGACCTCTAGTTACTTTCTGCAGAGCTGGTTCAGCTCGACTGTTCTGCTCCAGAGTATGTTGCCCTTCCAAAATTAACTGCCAAAAACACCTACAACACATCTATCTTCATTTCTGCAACTTTCAGTAACAAAATTCCTGCACTTCAACACAGGCACATTTCCCCTCAGCCTACATTCAGCGCATTTCTGTCATTCTCTTGAAGGGATGGTGCTTTCTTCCTAAAGGGCAAGTACAACAATTTTCCTCCCTTTACAATAAGTCAGAAGACATACAGATAAGTAATGTTTTAACCTTGCAATAAAAGATGAGAAAAGATTTAACTGAAACACTTAAAGCAAATTCATTTCAACTAGACACACTGATATTATAAAATCAGGAAGAAATATAAAATAACTGTTTCATACGCTCGAGCAGGAACTCACATAAACAAAACACACACTTTGAAACAGTGGAGAGCACCTTTCAAAAGAATATCTTCACTCCTGAAGATCTGCTCATCAACACAACAGAAAAAGCTGCTACACTTGCAAATGTACATAATAACTTCAATGTTTCTTCTTAACACCTCAGAAAGTCATAGAAAAAACACAGAGAGGATCACATTGTTGTCACACACAGGGAGGAATTCAGTCACTTCCTGGGATGCTTGCGTTTGTGCTGTTTCTTAGAATTTTTCTTTACCATCATTCCATTCACATGCTGTCTTTTGTTAATGCATATATGAAAAAACAATCTGCTTTTTGCATCTACCCAGAGGGGGCTTGAGGAAGAGAATTTCATTATGTAATTTCTGTGCTTTTGCCACCAGTAGCAGCTCAAAGTGCCTCACATTGCTAAATTAAAACAACACAGACAGGAAACAAGTAGAAACAAACAAACAAACAAACAAACAAAAGAATAATAATGATTTTGCATGAATACAATTTTACCAATAAAATGTATTAAATAAATAAAAGTCAGTAGAATGATAAAATAATGTAAGAAAAAGGTCTTTGCAATAAAGTGTGCTTCTTTTTTGCAGAGTAAAAGATATTAAATTGAATATATTGCATCTTCTGATGACAATATGTGGAAATAATGTTTTTTCTTCATGTTTTGATGAGAGATAAACACAGACGGAAGCATGAAACAAACCGTGTGAGAGAACATGTGTGTGTTTATCTCTCCTGACAGAGACGGAGGTTTAGTCACAGCCAGCAGATGGCAGTCAGATGTTTGGATGTTTTCAGTCAACAATAAGAACAGAACAAAATGTGCAGAAGCTACTTGACTGTATCAGCTCTCTCAATCATACTGCAAATACACAACTTTAGAGAATCTCTAGAGAAGCTATCTGTGATTATCCTGATGTAACCTGATGCATCACACGGTCCAATTAGATAATAAAATTTTAGATTTTCTGACTCCACTGTGAACAAACGCCAGTCATGCATAAAATGTGGTATTACTGGAGATACGACCAGACTAAATGTGAAGAATGCAGGCTGACACTAATGTGACTTCTGAAAATCTGAGGTGAAATGTGAAGACCGGAGACTGAAGGAGGGAAAAAAGTCAAAGAGGAACACAGTGTACAGTCACCGCAGTCTGTCCACAGTCCCTGCAGGACCTCTCAGGTCTATGAGACATTCATATGTGGAGTGGGACAGTGTAATATTTGCTGTGTGGCTGATTCAGCACTCCAGCTCTTATTAGCTTCACGTCAGGAAACAAAGTGAAAAAAATCTTCACTTATGAAACCAGTCGTGGCTGAATTCCAGTACTGCAAACCTCAGGTCATATGGGATATTTCGGGGGGCACAAACATTTTCCCTGACTGTATTGTTAAGATACAAAATATCCCAAGATCCCGTAAAAGGATAGTTTGATTATTTGAATTTGAGGTATTTTATCCATGGTCAGTGTTTTACCTACAGTAGATGGCAGTTGACACCCCAACTACTGTGGACAGGGTCAGCAAAAACATGTGGTCTGGCCACTTTAAAAAAAGGTCTACCTAAAATAATCAATACCAGTTTAAGTGCACGCTATATATAGAATATTTTCACTACTTTTTCCTGGCCATCGGACAGCCTTTTACAACACGAAATTGCCATTTTTTAAGCCAAACTCCATAGGCAAAATCAGTAATTTTACCTCACAGAACACAGGAGTCGCTGCTCTACCACTGACTTAATCGGTTGGTTTGTTTTATGTTATTGTGCGACTTCTGTGTTTGAAAAGGTCAGTTCTGATTCACCAAAGTCACACAATAACACTAACTAACTAACAGATCGAGGCAGTGGTAGACCAGCAGCTCCCATGTTCTCGAAGGTAAAATGATTGTTTCTGTCAAAGGAGTCTGGTTAAGCAAGAGAGGGTGATATTTGGTTTATATCAGAGGTTACCAAACCATGTGCCGTGGCAAACTGGTGTGCCATGGGATTTTTTGACAGCCATACATTATTATCAATATACCCTGTAGCTGTAGCTACCCCCAGCACAGACGCACAGATTCAGCCCTCAGACTTTATGCAAGACTTTTATTGTGACACTACTGCCTTGGAAACAACATGTCTTTTGGCTGTCCGGCTCCTCCAGCACATCTTCTAGTCTGTTCAGTTTAAACCAAAAACTCAGGCAGAGAGTTCCTCTCCTCTGTCTGGGCAGCAGTCCTCTGAAGGCCAGCACACTACCAGCAGCAGCTGCGTCAGGCAACTCACCTGACACTACTCTCATGAGCCACCCCTCCCCACATCTCTCTCTCCTGCAGCTGACTACTAACCACATTAACCTCCACATACTCATTAAAAGTTAATTTTTAATTTACTACATGCTGTACTTTGTAAGCACTCATTTCCTGATACAGAGACGAACTCCATAGTCAAAAGCTTCTGTCAAAGCAGAACCCAGTTTTCACTGTTCTCACAGTTGTTGCATGGTGGGAATTATTAATAGTGTGCCACAGCAAAGGCACTGATGGACTGATGCCTTTTTTTCTCCCAACTGCGGAAACTTTGCTTCTGGTTGGCCAGTGCTCGTTGCCTCTGTTGGTTACTTTGGTTATAGGGGTTATTTTGTATGGTTATGAATGTTGGTGTGCCTTGAGATTTTGGCATGTCCTTTGGCATGCCTTGGCAGAAAAAGTTTGAAAACCGCTGGCTTATATAACGGGAATTTCCCATTGGAAAAGGCTGTCTGATGGCAAGGTAAAACAGTGAAAATATTCTAAATATACTGTACGCTTAAACTGATGCTGATTTTGCGGTTAAAATACATTTTGCTGCTAACAGTGTTCACAGTACATTGTTTAGAATCCGTGCTGGTATCCTCTCTGCTCCTCCAAACTGGGGGCGTGTCGACCGCCATCTACTGTAGGTAATACACTGACTATGGATAAGTACCTCATACAGCCCCACTTCAAAAAATCTGAACTATTCCTTCAACTGATTGACTTCCTGCTCAAAGTGTCATTCTGTCCGCCGTGTTCGCCGTGATTTATATTACAATCCTTAAAATTAATTTTCACTGTAATCATCTGGCAACCAAACCTTACTGGGGACCAACAGGGGAGCAGCCTGAGCTATTTAGATCTGTAAATTACACATATTGGTCATACAAACAGACTAAACAGCTGCACAAACAATTAGGAAGTGTCACGTGTGAAAGCTATTATGCAAGTATACACATTCAGGAGGATGTACAGTTGAATCCACAGTAACTGAAATTTGCTGAAAGGAAGCAGATTCACACTCAGACCTCCACGCCCATGACTGACAGCACGTGACATGATAATCTGTGTGAGTATAGATACACTAGAGACATTCATTAAACTCACAGAAAGTTAAACCAGCTGTTTTACCTGGAAAAAGAAAAGAGCAGACAGCATCATTATATAAACACTTTTTTGCCAAATTGAAACAAAATAAAAGCCTGCAATAAAATTGCATCAAATAACAGACAATTACACAAATTATGTTTCGGTCTGGTGAGGTTTCAGACCGTATCAAGCACTTTTAGCTCCATCTTGCATGAAAAATGTTACCTGGTGTCTTATTATTTCTTAAAAAGAACAAACAAAAATGTTTATTTTTACACTCAGAGTTAAATTA
>JAJHUR010128438.1:0-13891 GCA_027495735.1 Lutjanus campechanus
CACACACACACACACACATCAAATGTCTGCGAGCGCACACACCCATGTACACATGCACACGTTCCGAAAAAACATGCAGGGGCACAGACGTGTGCATGCATGCATATATACTGTACAGTGCATGCACGCCAATGGCTGGCAGAGCATCTTCTTTTTGACACCTGCAACTAGTTGCAATACATCACTGTCAGGATCGCTTTCTCCACCTATCCGCATTTGTGCGTTAGTTATCCGCGGAGGCCTTCGTCAAAAAGTTGAGCAGTCTTGACACCAGCTCCCCAGTGGGAACAGAAAAGGTGAAGTTGTGCTGGGAGGTGCCACGTCGGGCGTCTGTACTATCTGCACCCAACAGCATCCTAATGACAACTGAAGAGAGAGATGACGGCTTAACATACAAATATTATGCCACAATTAATTCTGTAATTGACACGTGAAGAGAAAGCAAATATATTTATCATGAGTCATACATGTGACTGTGCTGTGCACTAGAGTTGTCATGATACCAGAATTTTCAGCTTTGATGCAAAACTACTCCATTCCTCTTTTGATACTTGTTTTAAGCTACATTTACTTGGACAATATTTCTTCTTCTTTTTAGAAATTCAAACTTAACTGTTTTCATGGATGGTAAATAAAATGATCTGATAAAAACATGTGTTGATATGCCCCAAACCATTAATCAGAATGAAGAGCTTAATCTGCCAGAAATATAACAGAAGAACAAGAAGTGATTCCAGTTTCCCAACCACCAGTAAACAAAGAAGAAGAAGTGTTTCTGCCCTGTAATTTTCAAGATTGACCCACATCTTATCCTGGGAACAATAGTAGTTCTTTAAATCTGCTGCTGACCGGTTCTGTTTTGTTACCGCTGTGTTTCCGTCCCTCCCGGAAACTCGTTTGTGACACGTCACCTACCCCCACGTGGGGCAGACATGCGCAGAAAGCATATATTTATTCCAACCAGAGAGAAACGGTCGGAACAAGTGTTGATATGGTTATTATTTTCATATTGAACAGATTACACCATCCCTCTCTTTCCAGCACAGCAGAATTGGGTCATTCTCTTCTGCTTGAGGGTTTACATGGGGCCGTTTTGTTCTGATTGGGCTATTAATCTGATTATTTGTGCAATATTGAGAAAATAAAGGCATGAGCACTTAGATCTTTTCTTTATTAAAACTTCAGTGCTTATAGTGAATGTTGGTATTATATTGTTTTGGTATGCATCATTGAAAAACTACCAAAGTACTGATATTTTACAGATGAAATAGTGATATCATGTCAATAACATGCAAATAATCCAGCGCCTCTTAAACATACTATACACTGTTGAATCCTTTCTTTTGTTTTTAAGTTCATCCAGTTGTGTTTTCACTATCCATTTCACTGTAATTGCACTTTTTGGGTGCATTTTTACAGTTATGGTTACAGACTCTCTCTCCACCGTCCTACAGTCAAACCTTTCGTGTGATTCTTTTGAGACAAAATGCACAATAAACAAAGCTAAAGATTTTTTTATTTTTAATTCTATTAATAGCGCAATAACATTGTTATCGTAAATACCTCTCTTTGTAATCATGAAGTGAAAATCTGATATTGTGACAGCCCAACTGTACATGCCAGGTTGAGGTTTATTTTGTAGTGAATGTATGTGCTTATGTAATTGACAGTGAGTGTAGCTGTTGAGGAGGAAGTGAGGGCACGGCGCCTCCTGTGTGAGCTCACTGTGGAGATGACGAGAGTCTGCCAGTGGCACTGCTAGTGGTGAGCACCAGCAGCTCCGGCCACGACAGAAGAGAGGAGGTGGGGAGTAAAAGGGGGAGGTAGTGGTAGTGGTGGGTGGGTGGGGGGGTCAGTGTCTGAACTGGCTGATGGGAGCCAGAACATGAAACAATGCCGGGGGAACGTCTGGTGGGTTCGCTGCACAGAATTACAAGCGAGGGAGCAGGCCTGCTGAGGCAATTACAGCTTAATGGGGTCATTTGGAAGGCAATTGCCAGGGGTTAATGTAGTATGGAGAGATGAGGTGAGATTGAAGTGAAATTTTTGGCTAGAAAATGTGTTCAAATGAAAAGGGAGCAGGCAGACAAGTTGTGCACTGATGGGGTGGGAGGTTGATTGGGGGAACTGGAATGCAGGCTTTCACTGCCACACAGATAGACGCGAGGCCTGGTCGCTCGCTCCTATGTACACTATAGATAGTAGAACAAGTGGACAGAGCTTCAAGGTCTGAGAAGTGCCTCCAGCCTGCATTCTTTCTAATGGCCAGCAGGGGGCAACTCCACTGGTTGCAGAAAGAAGTCTGATTGTATGGAGTCTTATGAGAAAACAACCCTCCTTCTCACTTGATTTATTACCTCAGTAAACAGTTCCCTAATGAGTCTCAATGGCTAGTCTCAAGTCTTCTTCAATACAGCATGATGTTCATTTTGTAGATTATGATCCCACTTAGAGTAAAATAGACAATACAGCAGAGTAAGCCTCAGGGCGGGGCTAACGTGTGATTGACAAGTAATTCTCAGTGAGTTTGTCCAGTGCAACACACAGGGCTCACAAAACTCAGATCAAACTGCCCAACTTGATCAAATATGCATTGAGTTTCTGTTTTCAGGAGGATTGTGACCAGGCAGCCTCTTGAAACTAAGATCAAACTGTAAACATGGCAGCGTTGATCAAATATCGATCAACGTTCTGTTGTACGTTGCCTATTTCTTGCTCAAAATTTGTTACATTATGAGAAAGATCGCAACAATCTTGTGGGTACTGCACATGCTCAAACAAAAAGCAATTTGGTGTACTGTTTAGTTGTAATTCAAGAAAGATTGCGACCAGGCAATCTGGTTTCCAGTTTCCAACAGAGCCTCCCAAAACCCAGATCAAATTAGGCAAGTCAATCAAATATGGATCAAAATTCTGTCACCACATTGCCTATTTCTCACTTATAATGTGCTGCTATACAAGAAAGAGGCAGACCAACCAGGCAGACCGCTATTATTTCCTGCTGAAGGGATGGGTTCATCACCCACCAGCTCCATGCTCTTGTCGGTACTGCGCATACTCTGGTTGCAAAGAAACAAGATGGCGACTGCCATAATCCCAAACTTGAAACTTCAAAACAGTAGTCCACAAACCAATTGTTGAGGTCACAGTGGCTCCGTCCACTTATTCTACTGTGTATTATGTCCACAAGTGCAGGCGAATGCTCGTGAGCATGTCCACACAGGTGCTTTTGCGTTCTTTCTCCTCTCTGCTCCTTTGACCAAGCCTGTTCCCTCTCTTCTGTGTCTAACAAGCGCTCCACTGTTCTGCTTGTACTGGCAGACTGTTTGTTTTACTCACAGACATTCCTCGCAGTAGTTTTCTTTTGTCTTGAATTACCTGTGATATCATTTCCTGTTTTGGGAGCAGGACACAAAATAGAAAGCAAAGTGATACAGAGAAAGACGTGTCAGAGAAACTACAAGAGGCACCTTAGAGAACGGGGATAAAAAGGATCATTATGCGTTGTTACGTTAGCCAGTTCATTACCTTAATTGCCCAACATAATCCGGTGTTGGAAGGGTGCACTGGAGCTTTGGGAAGGAGTCTTTGCCAGGACCTCCTCGCCCAGGTCTCATCTCCCTGATCCCCTGATCTGTAGCAAGCGGACCGATCGTGCTAAACTTTGATCAAAGCCAAACTTATTTAAGGTCAGCCATGTGAAATCCCCTGGGAGCCGCCGTGTTCGCCGAAGCGGACTGCAGTATAGGAAGTAGTACAGCACTGTGCCTTGCTGCTGCTGCCTGTGACCGTGCTGGATCACTGGACAGCAATAGCATTATCATCAGCCCTTTCAAGTCTTCAGCATTTTTTCGCGATTATGCTCAACAGTGGAACTTAACATCATCCATGGGTGGAGATTCCTTGAGAGTTTTGCTCTCTCTGTCTGTCTTTCTCTCCCTTTCCCTCCCTCGCTTTCTGTCATCTCTGTGAAGTCTATGCCCCCCTCCTCCCCTTCCCCTCTACACAGGGTTTTGGCCAAGAGCCGGCCACTTCACTGAGGCAGATTTTCCCAGGCTCCCCAAAGGCTATTTTACCAGGATTCCCATTAGGTCTTTACCCATTACCAATGTTCCAAATCATTTACAGAAGAATCTATTTACTTTATGTGGTAATGGATTCATTTGACATGGCTTGCTCTGAAGAAACTCAGCATTTAACATGCACTTCGCCCCAATTGAATCTCTTACTGTATTTTCGTTTATTTTTATCTGTTTGAGCGGCGATTGTGCCTTCAGATCGTCCCCGCACTATGCTTTCCATCACAGTGCAATATTGCACAATGTAGAGGTGGTGGAGCATTGTGTCAGTGCTGCAGGAAAAACAAGTATGATGCAACTCTGTTGTCATTTAAGAGTGACAAATAGACAGTGGCAGACCATCAGAAAGGGGGAGAGAGTGGAATGGTGTCGCTGACAAACTGCTATGACCTTTGGGTCCTCTGGCCTCCAGAGTGCACGGCGCATACAGTGTTTACCTCAGGTCAGCAGCAGCGTGAACATGCCGGTCCCCCCGCATGAAGGAAAAGCCCAACCTATTGCGCTCATCACATTTGAATCATCAAAATCAATAATAAGATAACCTTCAGTTAAAATTAGATGTGTCTGGAATAAGATGCAGTCTGTATGTCTTTTTACATCTTAAAATACTATTAGTTGGCCATGCTAAATCATACTTAATTCACAAACGGTCCATAAAGCAGAACCGTTACAACAGCAAAAGAGAAGCACAGCGCCTAAAGCTACTGCACACTTCTCCTGCCTCGATTCCATGTCACCAAAGCATCCCATCAAAGCCTGCCTCCTTCCTGTTGTAAGGTAGGAAAAAAAAAAATCAATGCCGCAATCTTTTCTTTTTGCCTCCTCCAATCCGTAATTGAAATGGAAAATCAAATGAACGGCAAGCAGATAATTGTTTTATCAATATTCCCTGCCTGCCCTACAAGGGTCAGTGCAGAATGATCATGAGTCGGGGATATGACGAGGACAAAATGTGAAATTGAACAGCTAGGAGGCAATAAATCAGCCTTGACAACTAAGAGTGACCAGCATGTAGCTGCAGCAGGCAGCTCTCCCTTCAGAATTTGTCCTAAAGCTGTCTACACTAAATGGGGAATATTCATCTCATTATTGTTGCACTTAATATTGCTATCAAATATTATTCTTAGAGTCCAGACGGGAAGTCAAGGTCACTCGTGCTATTATTGTTGTCATTGTTAGTGTGTGATATTGAGACTATAATAGAGGGCAAAGCCATATGGTCTGCTGGGCTCATGAAGAGGCAAAGAATAAATTTAGTCATTTGTTAGAGTTGAAGAAAGAACTGGTTTGCTGTTTTCACATGTTCATGACTATTACTGCTGCTTGTAAATAGCTATGAAATTCTTAAACCAGCAGAAATGTTGTACAAGAACACACAACATTACCATCGCTGTCAATAATTCCAGTTTCTTATGTTGGCAAGTTGATGCAGCTGTTGACATCGGTGGTAAATAAGAATGAAAGGATTCAGATATAACAAATTAGCCATTAACAATAAATATAAAAAACTTTGATGATCAACAAATGTTCCTCTGAGTTTTGATGATTGTCGACTCAGTTTCTACAGATACTTGTTTGGAGATCAAGTTTGTATAGTGCTACAATGATTTTTTTTAAATTATCCATTAATGCCAATTACTTTCTTGACTTGCCATAAAACAATGAAAACTCCCCATCACAACTGTTTGATTTGTCGAACCGTCAGTCCAAATGGTAACAGTTAACTTAAAGTACGGCTGAAACTGCATTTTGAGAGTATATGGCTTTTGCATTATGACATATTTCCAAGTGAAACAGGGTATATGAGCAGGATGTAATGTTGGAAAGAATTTGATTTGACTGTTGCAAACTGGGTGTATCATAACTCAACATATGCTATTGCTAGCTAGCTAGCTAACTAGCTAACTTAGCACAGTGTTGCTAAAAGTTGAAGATTGATTGATATGTTGGTGTCATGATATCATTTTCTATTTTACCGCAAATGTTTATCAGTTCCAAACATCAGTTATGGATCTCCGTGATTATTAACAATCGTTATCAGCTCTGATGTATTGGTTAATCCCTAGTTTGTATTGTGCTTACAGATGCCTAATATGATCACAGCCCAGACTCCAGAAATAATAAGTTCACTAAGATGTGAGACAAAGACAGTCAGAAAATTCTAATATTTTACAAACTGGACCTGGGTAACATTTGGCATTTATGCTTAAAAAATGACTGAAATGATTAATCGACTACTAAAATAGGCGCCTTTTAATTTTCTGTCCGTCATCTAATCCATTAATGACTAATTGTTTTGCACACCAGCTTATTTTTGCCTCCCCTCCATTATATGTCTTTAAATAAACCCATCGTGCCAGCTTTCTAAGTCTTGTAAAAACTGCAGATAAAACTGTTGCCAGAAAATCGACATCCTAAATCATGTGACGTCCCTTCCCATCTGGCTCATCCAGTTGCAAGGCATTGACAAAAATATGAAATTGATTTGGTTGAAGGGTGTTAAAGAGCCGACAGGAGAATGTCACAAACAATGAATGGTCACAGCTTGGAGGAAAATCAATGGCAGAGGTTGAAGCCAGTCTAGAGTGCTACTTGGCAGCGTTACACTCTTCTCCTGGAAAAGAGCTGTCTTCTGTCTGCCTGTCTGATCAAAAGGAAAACTTGATAGGTTTAATGAAGGAGGCTACGATAAAGCTGACAAATGTAATATAGACATCGCAGCACAGATTGTTTGACTTCAGTGTAGGTGGCAGCTATATGCACGGCTGAAAATTAATGTTTCATGTGCTGCTGACTTTCTGTATCCATACTTCATATATATCATTCACTCTGAAGAATTTGGACAAAACCATATTTTGAGGGAGTTTTGATTTTTGATGTTGACAAAATGTTTTTAATTACACAGCATAGTCGTAGTGAGCAGCCATTCTATTTTTTTAAAGTTACTAAGAATTGTCTTAATGCTGACCAAAGATACACATAATTGTTATTTAACTTTGACTTGGAAGGGCTACGGAGTTGACATGTTATGGCTGAGACTATAGCAATGTTATTTAATGAATTTAAAATAGAAAGCTTACCAGTGCTTCAGCAGGATTTTTGCCTGATTAAATCATGTTCTAGTAAAAAGAGTTGACGGAAATCTGGGACACAACTTTAAAGGGCCAACATTTTCATGATTTCATAATGATAACTGCACATTTATGCCTGCGTTATCAGTAGGTATTGTTAGTTAGAGCAAGTTTAGAAATAAAAATATAAAATAAAAGCAAACCTAAACATTTAATGAGTTATATTTCATAAATATAAATCCTTAAAGAATACATTTTCACCAGAAAATTGGAATCAGGGCGACATGATTTGTCCCTGTTGTCAAGAATGGGATTGTAATTCAATCACAGTGACTCCCTGGTAGCTTGTAGGCAGTAGTTGTCACCTTGTAAACCCTTAATGTGTACATATCATTATGCTGTTTGCAGTACATTTTAACATTTTGGAGATGTGTAACAGTCTTGCCCCATAAATCACACCGGCCTGGACTCCAGAGATGAGAAAAATGTCTGTATTTTACACAAGTTATGTTAATTTTACTGCGTAGATTATGATCCTTGGAAGGAGAGAGAAAAAAAATGAATTGGCAGAGTGTCTTTCAAGTGGACAAAGTGATGAAAATCCCCCCTACTTTGTTGGGATTGCAGTTGTAAGCTTTGCACCATATGCTACTTTCCTCTTTAGCTGGGATTATGCCATCATTATTGCTGATAAAAGCTGTTTACTGCCTTGGCTCCAAATCGATGCTCGGGGCGCTCTGAAACTGGCATTCCCTCTCCAGAAGAGTTCATTCCATGCCAGCTGCTCAGGATTCAACCCCCTTTGTTTAAGATTTCACAGTTTTTGTAATGTTTATTTTCTATTTAGTTTCTGCTCCCCCCCTCCTTCCCTCACACATGAGGTTTTTCCTGCATTAGCATATGTTTGCAACAATTTGACATTCACATTTGATTTGCTTACAGCAGATTGAAGGTGTCTCAGACATGGTTATACAATACTCTTGGAGCTACGGCACTAGTTAACCCAGCAGAGACTGTAAAATATAAATAATAAGGCTTGTTTTGAGGAGGTGTTTTCGGTACCAAAGTGCAGTCGTGGCTTTGAAAAGGCTCTGAATTCGGAGCAACATCCCAAAGGCTCCCCTCTCACTGTGTTACCAATCAATGGCATAATCAGTCAATGCAGATTCAGCCCGACAGCTGTGTTAAGATAACAACTGGTTCTCATGACTATAGCGGCCCCAATGACCTTGTGTGCCTCAAATTAATAATGTAAAATCAACACTAGACAACCACCCCCCTGGTTCCCATGCAGACAATGATGAACTACCTTTTCGCCTTACCATCAAAGGCCACTCAGACTAAGCCATGTTTCAAGGCATGGACCATAATGTCACGTTTTTTCCCCCCTTTTTTTCAACTTAGGCTCCATGTCCCTTAAATAATGTCTCTCACTCTTCCTCTACAGCTCCCTAGTACCCAGGGAAATCATACTGATCAATATTTCCCATTTTAGAGGAACTGCAGCAAACATTCACACAGGATTTACTGTAGCCCTCTGTTAGACTTTAATCAAGCTATAATTTAGATCCAACAAACAAAAGGTTTTGTTGAAAATAAATGGAAAGTCTATTTGCAATTTTATGGATTTTGTCCTTTATACGGTTTATTACTTTAGTCCCTCTTAGCCTCACATATTATCTATCTATCTATCTATCTATCTATCTATCTATCTATCTATCTATCTATCTATCTATCTATCTATCTATGTTTTTACTTATTTTTCAGCGACTGTGTGTGTTAGCGTTCATGCATGTGCTTGCATGCATTCATAATGTCTTCACAGGGCATAAATCAGAACATGCTATCTCAGTACTTCTTTATATTGGTCAAGGGCCATTGAGCAAAACAGCTTAATGCGCCCTTAACCATTTCAGTCGTGGCAGGAAGTGGAAAGACTGCTGACTGGCTGACACTGGGGCCGACACCCTCTGCAGTCTGTATTTTTGTTTAATAAAGTGTGTCGGATTTTCTGAAAAATGCTCTAGAATAGAGAGCTGCAGGGGTGACGTATTTTTCTAGGCCAGCATGGAGGTTAGCATTGCTCTGGTTCCCTCCACAAAAAGCCAAAGGGATATTTCCATTCCAAACCACCTTTTTTAAGACACATAAAACTTTCAGAATTAAAGAGTGGGGTATTTACTGACACATATTATGTTTAGAACAAAATGTAAAAATCCTTTAAGTAATCAAAGGCTTTTTTTCAGGCATCTAAACAAAAAGATGCTAATATGCTAACTCATTTCTGTGTAGTAGGACTCATTCCTCCACCACTTTATAACAATTCTTAAAATGTTTAAAACAGAGTGGATGGAAATGAGATGAAAAGTTTTATTTCTAACAAGTTAGCTCTTTAAGCGAGCTTGCAGTTTAGTAAGCTAGCCATTTTTGCTTGCTAGCACACTTTGCTGTGCACACAGTGATGTAAGCACAGAGTTTTGGTACGTTTTAGGCATAACAGAACCAGCTACCTCACTGATTTGACAACAAAACTTCATTTGTAGCCTTTCATTGTGTCCAGGGCGACTGCAAACGTTAAAACTGTCAGCAGTGCAGGGCTAGCCTCTGACTCATCGACTATCCTCTGTTTTCAAATCAGTGTTAAATGTTGATACTTTATGTCATAACCTGCAAAAACAAAAGTAACAACCTAAAACAGAGAGAACACAGTGATAAATGCATTGTTTATCTGGTCCTCTAATGCCAGGGCTTTGGCAGTTGATATTCCTTCCATACCTCTTGGGTACTGTGCAGCAGGTCCTCGTTCATGCATAACTGTCGGCACACAAACTCAAGCTTAACCCCATCGAGGGAGCGCTCCCAGAGCTCCAAAAGGTTTGGCCAGCTCAGACAGGGTGTGGAGCTGAGGCAAATCCATAATGAACATACAGTCACCGTATCCTGGACATACACATATGCAGAAATTTGAGATATGTACAGTAAGGATGTGTAAGGAAGGGATGCATATGTTGCAACTTTTCCTCAAGTCAAAAGTTATTTCTGTGTGCGCTTACAGTACATTATTAGCTTGTGAGAAGACATTTTAACATGTTATAGCAGGAAAAGCACAGGTCTAAAGAATGAAATTAAAGATCGGTGAATGTGATTCAGCTGCTGATGTTTCTGGGTCATGGTATAGACCCTTTCAGTACCAATGTTAGGATTACGTCAGTGTTAGCTGGTGACAAAACAAAGGAAGAACCAAGCGAAAATGTCATCTTACTGTGTTGCTGAGTGCTGGAACAGAAGTAGTAATAAGGTTCAAAACTTAAGTTTTATTGCATACCATCTGCCAGTTAAAAAACAAAACAAAACAAAGACAACTATGCTTAAATGCTAATCAGAAAGGTGGGCATGACAGCTGGGAGAAAATAAACAAATTGAACTCAAAAACTGTCAAAAAAAAGAAAGAAATAATCTCACACCTATTTAACTTACTAAACAGAAAAATACATCCAGTTACCATCTGAATTAAAGTTCCTCTCTTTTACTGAACTAAGACAAGCTTAACTTGCCTCACCAAAAACTGTCTCGATCAATCTCTTTTCTCACCAAATCTGGTTTGGTCGAAATGAATCCTTAATTCACTGCGTTAGATGTGAAAATAATCTGGCCCCACAGGCTGTGTGGATGAGTTCTGTGCGTTGCAGAGCAGATTATTAAATTAACAAAGAAAAATTACAAAAATCACCAAAAATGTGATGGAAGCACCAAAAGCCGATATGTTAGTCCGAATTCATCCAATTCAGAGCTCGTGTTTTCTTCAGACATTGTTAAGAAACAAGCCAACAAAACTTGCTAGCTAGGGTTAGCTCATGTATTTAGGGAACTGTTTCAAAATCCAAATCGTCATAATGTTTACCAAGAGAAAAGAGGTCTTACTGGTTATTAGTAACAGCAAAGCTTTTCCCATTATGACAAGTCAAAATGTCTATTTCTAGAAATAAGTATGAACACTGTGCATGTTGCCTAAAGGATTCTATGACTGTGAGTGTGTGCAAGACGTTTGTCTCTCCTTTCATATGTACTTGAACTTGATGATAACTGAATGACCAGAGTGCAGACTGTTGCTGACTGTTCTCTATGGCAGGTGGTGACAGAACATGTGTGGTCCCCATCACAGGTGTGTGCAATTAGCTTGACAGCTAGTCCTGGATTGCCGTGAAATAAGACCTTCAACTGTTTATGTGACTCTGTGTGTGTGTGCAGGCGTCTGCTCTTGTGTGTGCATATGTGTGCAGACTAGTTACCGGCAAATATAAACTGCTGTACATCCACGGGGTCCGTTAACAGAGCTCTGTGCTGCTGCAGTGCTGTGTGATGTTGTACAGTACGCGGTGTAGATCCAAACTGTCTGCATGTTGTTGCTCAGTAGCAGAATCTGTGTGTCATTTATTCAGCCTCCTGTAATGGGGAATGGACTTGGAAGAGAAGAGAGGGTAATGTATTGGAAAATATCCCTTTCAGCACCTCAGCATTACTTGTCATAGGTCAGGCTTAAAACGTAGCTTGATACAGTTATTAACTCTAATCCGGGCATAAACACAAATCCTCAAGCACCAGCCCAATTAATAATTTGCATAATTAACATGCATTTTAAATAGAGGCTGGTCTTGTCGTTGCCAAAGCAGGGATGGGGGTAATTAGGGCTAACGGAGCAGTGCCTAGGGCCCTCGCCTGCGGACGTGCTGCAGTCGTTTCCAGCGAAGGGGATTGACAACTGCAAGACAAGCTCTCTCGGCTTAGAGCGAAACCCCCTTTGACAGAATTAATAGTTGACAAACTGCTCCTAAAGCCCTGGCATTGTTTCTGTCAGTTGTTTGGTTTGATGTCACTGTTAGACATTATAAATCAATAGTGTCAGGATTTAGTAATGTTTATCGCCATCCATGCTTTATTATTTCATGTGACTGTCATGGACAAATAGTATTTATCATAGCTGTCTATAAATTACTGCAGACAGACTGTTGGTTTACCCAAACCCACTCTGCTCTTACAGGGCCCATTCCAACGTCCACTTACATATTTAGAGTAATTTATTTTCTCAGCCGTAGGCCCACATTAACCCTCTGCTTTCTCGCACTCCTCTGAGACTTATTGTGGCTTGATTGCTGCGCCTCCGCTGACACATTAACACATCAAAAAAGCTGATCAAAGCTTGTTCCAAACAGCTTGTCGCATCTATTTCCAGAACATATTTTATCTGTGAATTCGTTCACAGAAGGTCTTAAATTCTGACTAGTAAAATTGACAGCGAGTTCTTTTCATGTTTTTACAGTATACACTGTAAACCCCAATTCAATCATAACACAAGGCTGTTGTGTAGAGTCCATACAAATGTACAGGACAAATAAAGTGGCATTAAAACTTTAAGTTGACTTGACGCAAACACTCCTTATCAGACTGAGATCAGGTTTTTATGTTAAGGCAACAAGTTTTGATTTTTGAGTTCATTTAACTCAAATTATGCAGCCGACAGCCAAATTACTACAATACCAATTAATAATGCATACATTGTACATATGCATACTGTATATACTGTATATTGCGTATATTTTGATAGATCAAAGAACTAAAAAAAATGGTTGTAAAAATTATGTACTCAGTGTTTTTATGGTCATATTACTTGTAGTCAGTTTCTTGTTCAATAAAACAAATAATTCACGTCCCATTAGCATAACAAAAACTTAACTTCACTCATTGTACAAAAACTTAAATAAGATTTTAAACTAGGGCTGCAAATTTTGTACATTTTCCTTAACCGATAGTTGAAAACACAAATAACTGATTAATCACTTTATAAGATTAAAAAATGTAATTTTTTTTCTAATTTTCATTTTTTCTTTTTTCTTTTTAGCATTTTAAAATTAAATTTCCTTTTTCTACAAATGTCTCTGCCAGACAAAACAATGTCAAGTGAGACGCAATTACTGCCACCTAAACAATCGATAGATATGTTTTTAAACAGTTCTCAACAGCAATTAATCGATTAATGATTAATCATTAATATCTGTATGTTAAGCTAATTTTTCAACCTAAGTTCAGTTAAGTCACATTTTTAAGTCGTACCAGCTCAAAATTCAAGTTTTATGTGCAAACTGTTCCCCATAAACGAACTGGTTTACAGAGCGTGATGCTGAAAGTTGATCCAGGTTCAACTGTCCCACATTTTTCTCATCAAAATGACAAAGGAAGCAGTGTTTTTAATTCAGCTGTTGTCCGTCTGGTTTTAGTAAGTTTGTTGCATTAATGACAGGGTGCAATTAATACAGTCTGCTCTCCTGAACGGTCCTCTGTCATTGGCTCCTCTGTCTTTGGTATAAAATGGAGATTATATATTGAGTTTATTCAGAAATAAGTCATTCTTAAGTGTTCAGTCCTGCTCCATCATTGTCACCCTTTTATGTAACAAATTTACAACGCATTCATTCAAGCAGCCGGCTTTCAATGCAACAAAATGGTCTTAACCTTTGCATCAGTGCCACACTCATCAAAAACAATTAGAATCATCAGTTTTAATGAGGTGATTGATTAGTCAGCTCTCGCAACACTTTGTCAACACAGAGCAAGAACACAATTCAGTGATTGATGCTATCAGGTAACATTACTTACATTAACACATGGATTTGTCTTGTTTACATTCTCCATCATAATGAATACGTAACAATGAGACGTTATTGACCAGCGTGCTTTGTGTTCAGC
>JAJHUR010128439.1:0-19830 GCA_027495735.1 Lutjanus campechanus
CTTGAAAAATTTGGTTTGACACATAGAACTCCAAGGGATCCCAGCAGAAAGCAGAAATGTCACCCATGGACAAGCATTAGCTTGTCATGCCTTAGTAACTGACAGTTGGACAGGATGGTCACAGTGGGCGCTGCAGCCTGAGATTGCACCAGTGTTCTTCTAGATACCAAACAATCTCTCTAACCACCAAGCCCCGCTAACACCCCAAACAACATGGTTTGACTCACTTTGGAACATCGCCCATCAAACTGCAAACCCGCTTCCAAGACCTTTGAGTCAACGAGGTCTGACCTGAGCATTTCTCCGACACATCGCAGGACGCAATGAGTTGATCATTTGGCTGGTATCATCCTGATTGTGCGTGATCTGTTTTCAGTGTATCACACGAGAATGTGGGAAATGGAAGCCGGCGGGGAGATAATCTGGTCACCTGATCCAGGCTCGGCGAAGGTGATGACAGCCGTGCTGTGCCACCGTGTGTCATACGATGAGGGGGCCAAACGGCAGGTGACTGACTCACCCCCTCTTAATGGACAGATGACCACGCCACCAGGAAGACGTGGGAGGAGAAGGAGGAAGGACAGGTGAGGAAGGAAAAGAGAAGGGGATAGGTAGCTGGGGTTAAGGATGTAGAGGGATGGCTTTCATTTGATACCCCCCTTTTTTGTGATTCTTGATAAAAGTGGGTCTGATGTAAGGTGGTGAGGGAGGGAATGAGGAAGGAGGAACGGAAAGAAGAGGTACTCTGTTTCATGCTGCAGTGGGTTACAAGACTCTCTGCTGGTACTCCAGCGACACTGTGTGAAGCCCTGTCTCTTATACACATCTAGATGTGTATAAGAGACAGCATCATCACTGAGAGGTAATGTCACAAGTAGGGTTGGGCTGATGGATGACATCACCGATGGCTGACAGTAAGCAACTACTGAGTCCTTTACTTTCATAACATTGTGCTTTAAATAAATTAATAATTAAATTAATTTCTGTATTTGTGGTAGTGTGTCCCCTCAGAGTTGCCTTAAGCCAGGACTTGTTGTCAAAGTTCTGTTGTTGACATGAGAAAATAAAAAGAAGCTGATGCTGCTGGTCACTGCACTAATGTTATATCTCTGTGTCCCATTTATTTTTTATTTTTTATTAAATATTCCCAGTTAGGCAAACCCAAGATGGTTGCATTGGTGGCAGCACCCATTGGTGTTTGTTTTCATTAATCCAACATCACCCCAGCCTGTGTGAATAACCACATTAGCAATAATATGATAATGCTTAATTCAACAGGATAACCTATGAATGAATCACTGAAACAACATAAAACAAGGCAAAACTTACAACTCTAGAGTTTGAAGTCAGGTCACAGGCAGCTGGTATCAATCTATCATTGAGCTTTAACAGTTACCGGCCCTCACTGATGAAGCAGTCCGGCGAAATATAATGCACACACACGCTGTCATCAAAAATAAACTTTTTATCCACTCAGCAGTCTGGTCCTCTGAGGCTGGGGGCTGATGAACCAATTTGTGCTGCTACTTTGACATAGTGGTCCATTAGTTTGGGGCTGAGTAAATGTTCAGAAGAAAGACTTAAATATCACTCAAAAATAAAATACATTGGGTCTGCATTTTCTGCAGGAGTATGGAGCATTTCTGTAATTCTTAAAGTAATAACAGTGACTGCCTGACCAATGAAAATTTGGTTGGAGAAGAGCACATTGACTGGTTAGCTTCCTCAGTATAGCTGGCCAGCTAACTTTGTTTCATGCTTGAGAGGCTGGACACAACTAAGTTAAAGACATTAGGTGTAACAAAGACCCTTTAAAAACCAGCACAGGGATGTATGTTGGACACTCTCCTGCCAGGGATGTGAGAGTTTTGCCTGCTCATCTCCCATCAACAATGTTTCACTGTGGAAATCGCCATATGCCAGTATGGTAGACATGGCCCAAACCACAAGTACAACCCTGGATACTATGTAATCATTTCAATTATTTCTTGCAAGCCTAGAGGCCATCACGGAGCAAAACGTAGACAAACTGAAAGCTTGAAAAATTTGGTTTGACACATAGAACTCCAAGGGATCCCAGCAGAAAGCAGAAATGTCACCCATGGACAAGCATTAGCTTGTCATGCCTTAGTAACTGACAGTTGGACAGGATGGTCACAGTGGGCGCTGCAGCCTGAGATTGCACCAGTGTTCTTCTAGATACCAAACAATCTCTCTAACCACCAAGCCCCGCTAACACCCCAAACAACATGGTTTGACTCACTTTGGAACATCGCCCATCAAACTGCAAACCCGCTTCCAAGACCTTTGAGTCAACGAGGTCTGACCTGAGCATTTCTCCGACACATCGCAGGATGCAATGAGTTGATCATTTGGCTGGTATCATCCTGATTGTGCGTGATCTGTTTTCAGTGTATCACACGAGAATGTGGGAAATGGAAGCCGGCGGGGAGATAATCTGGTCACCTGATCCAGGCTCGGCGAAGGTGATGACAGCCGTGCTGTGCCACCGTGTGTCATACGATGAGGGGGCCAAACGGCAGGTGACTGACTCACCCCCTCTTAATGGACAGATGACCACGCCACCAGGAAGACGTGGGAGGAGAAGGAGGAAGGACAGGTGAGGAAGGAAAAGAGAAGGGGATAGGTAGCTGGGGTTAAGGATGTAGAGGGATGGCTTTCATTTGATACCCCCCTTTTTTGTGATTCTTGATAAAAGTGGGTCTGATGTAAGGTGGTGAGGGAGGGAATGAGGAAGGAGGAACGGAAAGAAGAGGTACTCTGTTTCATGCTGCAGTGGGTTACAAGACTCTCTGCTGGTACTCCAGCGACACTGTGTGAAGCCAGCAGGTATGGAAACACTATGTAACACATCCATGTGTTAGTGTGATCGAGGATGCACATGAACCTGGTGTGTGTGTGTGTGTGTGTGTGTGTGTGTGTGTGTGCTTGTGTGTGTGTGTATTTAACAGCTTAATCAATTACCAAACTACTTGCCAAAGAGGAAACAGGATTTGCTCAACATGCCTCCCACCTTTCAGAAGAGGAGTCTACACAAATAGCTTACGCACACAGCTCAAACAAAGAACAAAGCATCTCCCCCTCCTTTTGTTTAAAGGAGACTTCTGGTACATTGTATCAATAGCCAGAGTTCTCTGTGGAAACAAAGCCAGATGACAGTCATCAGTGCGAAGGAAAGGGGGGTAACCGCACAAACACATCTATATTAATATCTTGTATTACTACAGTCACACCAGATAATTGCCCAAAATAGATAAAGGGCCAGGCAGCATGCTAACACCCTCATAAATGCAGATGTTATGCGGATGATTTAATCATGGGTCTAACAGATGTTTTTAGGCTGCCCTCTTTCATTAAAAGCCTGCTGCAGCAGATACAGGAATCAAAGATTATTCTAGGAATTAGGATATGAAAAGCACGTTAGCTCAATTAAGAAAATTAAATTGTGTACATTAGACAGAGGCTTGTTCAACCAGCAGTGAGCATTTTGCCGGCAAGGCCGGGGCATAATAAAATCAAAGAATCACGGCTTAATTGAAATGCACTTAAAAAGGATCATGCTGACAAATGCGATTGCATTGAGGCGCTAATGTGCGCACCTCCTCCCCGTCCTCTTTAAATCCAATGAAATTGAAATATCCTGGGCTGCTGACCGCTTCCTGATACAATCAGGAGGCCAGCAGCACAGCACATTTAAAGAGGAAGAACAAGATGATGAAAAAATAGCAAGCAGGTAATCAATTTAGAACAAACACATCAGGACAGCACCTCTCTCACTGCTCCCCTCTTCTCTCTTAAAGCTCAAAACAAATGAAAGGTGAAGTGCAGATAACAAGTTATCATAGCTTTATCAGTACTGTCCTGTCAAGGGAGAGCATTCACTTCTTTGAGCTCATAATAGCATGAGGTGGACGCTAGAAATGACGGACCACTTTGTGTTTAGCCAATGGCTCAATTAACATGCATAACACATGCACACACCCACAGGAACACGTTCATACTCACATTTGTGTATGCAAACACATGCTGACATACATATAACCTCCTGTATGTTTCCATATATCTCATCTCAGTTTCATTAATCAGAGGGCAGGATTGCTAACAGGCTCAATGGGAGGCTATCTACTGCCATCAGAGACACACACTCAGGTCTGTGTGGAAATCCATTTCATTGTCTCCTGATCAACAGCACTGGGAACTCTGTTTTTAACATTTTAGCCAAAAAGACAAGTTAGTCATTAAGATTTAACAACCAAGTATGTAGTATGCTTGGCCTGTAAGTATGTTTGCATGCCAAAAACATGGATTAAATCGAGTGTCTAAACACAGTGAAAAATTAATGTACAAGTTAAAAAAGGAGAGCAGATCATTTTATTATTTGCTACTCTCCAAGGCTCTATACTGCAGCCTACTTTTCTCAGTGCTAAACAGAATATATTAGGCTGGATCATAGTGGTTGTGAAGGCAAAAAATATTACCATCTTGCAAGTTGAAAATCATGTATATGAAAATAAACAACTCTCTCCCTTAACACTTTTATTTTATTTAGTAGTAGTTGATGAGAACATTGTACTTGAATTGCAAACACTAAATAGCTACACCCTTTTTGAGCTTACACTACTTTTCACAAACAAGCCTTTCCCTCCACATATATATGTAAGCAAACAAAAATAGAAGGTACACAGTTGGACTGCTGATATGGAAACAAAAAAGTAATGTGTTTGCTATTTTTCGTGCCATTAGTGTGTTTGCTGCTGCAGAGCTGTACTCTCTAAGGTAATTCTCTGGAGGAGCCACTAGGGGAGCTTCCAACCCCCTTTTCAGCAAACTTGAGCACACAGTGTATGCAAACACAGAGGAACACATGGCACACAAACACACATACACACACACACGCAGGGATAGTGGCAGAGACAAAAAGAGAAACAAAGAGAGAAGGAGAATTAATGTGATCTTAGGTACTCAACAGAGGAGGACATTAGATTGCCCTTTTAACAAAAAAAAAGTGCATGGACATACCTGGTAATGCACTCTAACATTTCATTATCATTGTGGCCTTCATTCTTTTATTATTCAGCCACCCGCATGCATGTCTCACTGTTGATGCTGCTGTGATACAGTGAAGGAGTCAGCATGCTATTGTAGTACAGCCTACTATAGCGATGGGAATACTCTGCGCCCCAAAGTACAGAACACACCTCCATTATGCATTACACATCTAAGATATTTAAGCTCTTTGTAAGAGTTAAGTCTTGGAGCCATGCCGTGTCATTCTGTGGGGGATGATAGGGAGCTTTAGTCATGTCTGTATTAGCGGGATGACTTCCAAAGCCTCTGGGATGGCGTGTTACAACCACTAGCTCCAGTCAGTCCCTGCGTTGATACCCAACTCTGCCTGGCCCTAAGCACCAGATCAGAACCCCAAATAGGCCCGGCATTAAAAGGGGATAAGCCTTACCACGGGGGCTGACTATTCACCAAATAAGATCAAATAAATCACTGTAGGTTTATTGTGAGTCAAAATAAATAGAAAACGTAGTGGTTCAACAGTCCAGCGTGGGGATGGAGCCAAGGAGCAAAGCTCTGATTTCTGTTTTGTGCATGGGGGAAAAACGCTGTATAAGATTATTGTGCTTTACAAAAAGTCTTAGGGAGGGGAAGTGAGACTTGAGACCTGTGAACATCAACTGACATGAATTCCAGGACACGTGTCGTCTTCAGAAGTGGGAAAGGCAGTGTTTTCCCTTCTTGGAGCAGGAGAACATGGTTCTTATTCTAAGATAAATACCGCCCATCTGTCTGGTGCTGTATGGTGGCGGGGTGTGTGTGCCAACATTGGAGCCCTTCAAGAGACACTTAGGTCTGTGTGTATATTTTCACAGTCTGATTGAAGTAAAACACAGCCTTTAATGTGTCATTTCAAGTGAACACCGTGCCCAAATGAAAACACACACACCTACAAGCCCCACTTAATTGAAGGCTACAGGTTTTCACATAGCAGACAGTTTTTTTTTCTTCTTCTTTTTTTCCAAGGGGAGAAGAGAGCACTTTTTGAAATCAATATTCTCAACTTGTTTTCCTGCAAATTAAAGCTGCCATTCTCAGGCTGGTGTCACCAGGGACCGGCACTGAGAGACAGAGAGGGATAAGAACTGCAGCAGTAAAGTTTTATATTTCAAGCAAAAAAGATTGAAACGTAATCCTGCATTATCTCAAAACGACTGAAAGAGAGAGACGGGAAAACATATACACCAAAAGGGAGCCCAGATGCTATTTCTGTTTTCTGACAGAATAGGGAAGAATATTCAAAAAGAAGAGAGGAATAAAAATATCATGACATGATCATAATTTCAAATCTTCCTCATACATTCCTCTTTGAGATATAACATAATAAAGTGTCTGTTACAATAACTTGGGGTTGACATACTTTCCATCTGTGGGAGAAGAATTTCATTGGTACAAGTTTCTGCCTCATCTTCCATCTCAATAACATGCAATTGCCTGCAGTTAGTCTACATAACATGCAATTTACACACAAGACTGCACTCTTCTTGCTGTCTGCTCCGCTAGACCAGAACTGTATTTTGCCATAAAAACAGATACTCTTCAGGAAGCTTTGTAGTGCCTAAGAACCTCAATTAGGTTCATCAATATTTGATGGGATGACTCTGATAAGGTCTGGTCCCCCCGCCCCCCAAGTGCCCCTGTGCTGGCGTGATGTCTTTAATTGTTGGCCCAAAGCACTGGAGACAGACAGACAAGACTTTGTTTTCTCAGTAATGGATGGCTCGGTCCCTAGCACAATATTGAGACTGACTGTTGTGCAAGCATGGCTGCCGCACTCCTGGCCTGCAGTGAGTGTGGAAAAGTGGGGTGGGGGGGTGTTGACAGTAGTGGAGGAAAATGGAGTAGTCATGTGATGTAGCACTGGATGCCCCCCAACATGATGTGCATACAGTGTGTCAGTACATACTGGCATTATTTAAATGCACAAATTGTAAATTCTGATGCTAGGGGTCTCCCTCACATTAAAGCAATAACAAAAGACACAGTTTGATGACATTGTGAAGTGGCATGGGATCATGAGAGATGTTATCTTCACCTTTAAACAACTACCGTGTAAATCTACACTGGCTGACTCAGGCTGAAATCATGTTCATGGGAGAGGTATTATTAAAGTTTTATTCACATTACGTGATGATCTCCTTGCTTTCTCTGCAACCTATCTGACATATCCAACATACCCCGTGTTTTCCTAGAAGTTATGGCAACTAACAACTGTTACCTTCAATAACTTATGGATTTTTCTTCATTTGAACATCGCTGGAGACATTTGGGATAGTACACAACTAAATAAAATATAGAGCGTGTCTAGCGTTTTTAGACATTTTATCGTGGAAATGTTACTTATTATAGCTTTAAGGCCTATTCATGCTTAATGTTAGATATGCATATGGATATGGATGGAGCCTTCTGCCCATACTCTGCATTCATTTAATCCGTATTTGTGCACATTATCTGAAATACTACAGATATGGGCAAAAGCAGTACCATCAACTTTCATCAGGGCAGCATAGCAGTGTAGCAAACAGTTCAAGACACAACCACAGGACATGACAAAGAAGTTTTAAAAATATATGAAGAAATAGACATAAGAGCTCCCTAAAAGCAAAGCCAAAGCATCATTATCACCCCCTGGTGGCAGGCTGCAGTACGAGTCATAAATCCTGCTCCCCCAATGTTAATAGGTGGGACATAGGCCAAACTAAAACATCGTGTGGTTTCTGCACACTGGTTTATGTCTAAGTGTTCATTTTTCTGATCAGTTTGGTTTTAATAAGTTATTTAGTGCTATAAAAACAGGCTTTTCATGCCATGATTGTCATCTGAGCCCTGCTCGTGATTGAGTTAGCCAGCTGTGTGGGCAGTAACTCAAAAGCGCCGCTCCACCAGCACAAGATGGCAGCGCACATATGTGGAATATTTTGGCTTCAGTTTTGTACAGTGGAGAAGAGTCGTCCATCTTTTATTTTTGTCGTTGGTCGCAATGTATTTAATGGCCACACAGACCACCACCATCTACAACGCTGCCACTGCTTTTGCCTCTTTCTCAAATGGTACATTATTACAACCTTCTCCATGATTGCTGTTGTCAGACACTTTTGAATCTTCTTCTTTGGGGTAACTTTTGACTCTGAACAGCATCTTCTGGTGGATGCATTGCTTAACATTAATGCCAGTTTAAACTATGCATGGAAGTATCATTTCATCATTTGAAAATATCATCATTTGAAACAGATGCATCCATTTTTGTACATAGCATAAATGAGCCTTTAGAAGGACAACAAACCACAGGAACTCCATCGTTCCTGAACAGCAATATAAACCCACTGCTTCTCCCCCACCTCCATACTTTACAACAAAAAAACCTTCTCCATCACCATGTGAAGCATCACAGACGGGACGCATCTACACCAGGCCACGCTCTTAAAACTATCTCGCACATACGGTAGGGCTGTCGAGATAAAACAGGCACAAGGGGAAAACATGAAAGACAGTCCTCACCCTCCTGGCCTCCCCCTATCTCCTCCCCCTTCCTCTGGCGTGTGTGTTACTTTCACCTTGGCATGCAGCGATTGCATCCTCTATTCTCGCCTGTGCTCCTCTTCCAGGACCCCTGAGCTGTCCTGGGAGGTGCCTTTACTAAGGGATTTCTCTTCATTGACTTTCTGGGTAAATTGATTTTAATAGCCAACACTTGGGGCCTTTTCTCACGGTCTCCTCTTTCAGCAGCGGCAGGCTCCGTCACGCCCTGCCATATTTCTCCACTCAGGACGTCTGGGCTATTTTCCAGGGCTATTGGAATAAGAACTGACGAATCCCTTTCAAGGTCCCAAGGAGATAATCTCCTGTCATTTCTGATTTGCATAACATTATTTAAAATTTAATGTAATGGCATTAAGCTATAGAGGACCCTCCCTTTTCTGTGAGCCCACATCTGTTTGCGGTGTGTGTGGGTGTGTGCACAAACTTGTGCATTTGTGTATGTGTATATGCATACACACAACACTGTGGGGGCTCATCTCTGATGGGGTAACAGGAAGCCCCCTTCCTCCCTCTGCTCTTCTCTCTTTCTTCCTATCTTCCCAGAGCGACCCCCACCTTCCAAACCGTCCCAGCTAACACAGAATACGACCGCACAGCACTGAGATAATCAACAGATAGCTCAAAGCAGATGAAAGAGGTATCAGATCTATCCACGGTCAAACACACACACAATGAGACACACACGCGGAGCAGCTAACAAAGCAGTGTGTTCCAGGGTACGGGGCCAAGGCATAGCCCAGAGGACCGAGGGCCGGATACCATTCCATTTGTCGGATCCGTACGTGTCCTACTTAGAAGGCTGCAATGGGACTCAATTAGGCTGGAACCAAGACGAGCTGATAAATTAATTTATTAATGAATACAATGGAATGGAGAATGGAGGGATGAGCTTGCTCATTTGTTCGGGGGTGGCTAGGCCAAACAGCTCCACTACAATACCAGGCTTTGATTGGGAAGGAGAGGGGTCAAACAATGATTATGCAATGGAGACTTTAAATGCTTTGTTGTGAGTTTGTGAGACGGACAACTTTGAAAACAACCCGGTTTCATAACATATAATGTTAAGAGAGCGAGAGAGAAAAAAAAACATTCAGTGCTCTGTTTGGGTCTAATCTTGCATTCTTGTTCATGTTTTACAGTGTAATCTGAAAAAACACCAGTGCACAGAAACACAAACACAAAAGACAAAACCACACACACTTCCAACACTGGTAAATGTGTACACAATGTGCAACTGCATGACTGATACATGCACATACAAACATACAGACAAGGCAAACACACACAGGAACATACTACTACAGACACACACAAACTCATATACACACCATCTCTATTCTCTGTGGTAGAGCATCTTCCACACATTAAAAATAAATTCATTCAGAGTCAATTTGGGGAATGTTTGGCGATGCAGGGCAGGAATACCATCTGAGCTCTGGGAATTGTAGATTGCTCCCCCTCTCCCTAAGGCATTCTCTTTGTCTATCTATTTGGTGTGATTAAAAATACAATGATGAATGCATATTTCTTCCAGATGAATAACTTGAAGGGGTTGGCAGCAGATAAATCAGGGAGCAGTGTGTTAGTAGAGAGACTAGCCAGGTCAGACGGATTCACAGTCAGATCCTCTGTAGGCTGGACTTCCTCAGCATGGAGAGAAAAACAGAGGAGGTCATCTGGACAACAGTCTACCACATAGGGCTGGAGCTGGTTAAATTCACATTAAAGCTGGAGGCAAGATTTTTATGTAAAAATACAACATCCAATCAGCCTGAAAATGGAACTGCACAGGGAGAAAATTCCCATCCACCACTCTGGGAGACTGAAATTCACTCTGCCAAAGTTTCTAATGTCACTAATAATAATATTGTTCACACGTAGAAATGACAAATTGAACATCCGGACTCAAACACAAAACGCTTTTCTGATTAGGTTCACAATCACAAATCTGGACAAAGCTGGACTGGCTGAGCCGGACCCACAACAGCAAATTTAGTTTAGACCATGTGTCAAACTCAAGGCCAGTGGGCCAAATCCAGCCCAACACCTCATTTTATGTGGCCCATGAGAGCTTGTAAAGAATAGAATTTGTACAAAACAATTTTATGCTGTGTTATGGCTGCAAAGTGTCCACTCTTAAATCTCACTTTTGTCTGAGTAACCTGAATCAGAACCTGACGAGAATTGTAATGTTGCTGCTGTTAATTCACTCTCAAGCAAATATAGATTTTGGATTAAAAAAACTGCTTGTAGACTTGTTCACAAACTGAAATAGCCCTTAATATTATTTTGACTTTATTACCAAAACTACTTTGTATATTTCTTTTTTTTTTTGTGGTAAATTTCATTATAGTTCTACACTTGAAAGTCTGGTTAGTTATTACTAAATCCAACAACAATTGAACACAGAGGTAATTAATTAATATGACAGCAAGTATATTTAAAGTTAGAAGTTAGGTTAAGATATATTTATATTGTCTGATATTTACAACCAACCCTCTGAGGATAATCATGATGCTGATGTGGTCTAGGATGAAGGTGAGTTTGACAGCCCTGATTTAGATGGTGTATTTAATTGCCTTCAAATTTGGAAACATCAATGCATGTATGTCTGTGCATATGAATGCATCTATCTACGCATGTATGAATGTAAAAAAAAAGAAAGAAAACAAAACAAAAAGTAAAAGATTGTTTAAAAAAGAATCTATCAGTTACAGCTTGCTGCCATTTGGGGCCGCCAATGTATGAAGTTGCTTTGTGAAGCTTTATTTCAGTTAAACGATGTAAAATGTGGCAAACAATTGCATTGTGTTACAACAGTCAAAAGCACCATCACACCTGTTCTCTCTGAAACACATAAATTTATGCATGTACCCACAACCATCCCAACACCATGTATCCACACATACAGTCAACTGGGCACCAAACATATGAAACGTAAGCCTCCCTCATGGCTCGGGATGGTCTGGGCTTGAAGGCGAGCGTTTGAGGCTCATATCCCCAGTAGGGATCGCTCCTGGCAGGGCTACTGAGTGCCCCCCCCCCCCCCCCCCCCCCCCCCCCCATTGCCCTCTACAAACCAGTGAGAGAGGAAGGCCCTCCTCTCCTTACATGTCAACTTCAGAGAGCATGCCTCTTGCTGCCTCAAAGCTTTGATACCAAAATAGTCCAGGAAGCCTCTGTCTTAAAATGCCCCAGCAGACCTTGATTCCGGGGATAGAGGGAGGGAAAAGAAAGAGTCTGGAAAGAGAGAAAACACAGGAGAACTGGAGGAGTATTAGTGGGAGAGAAAGAGGGGAAATTTATAGGTTTATTATGATTGTTCAACACTGTGGTGCACAAACGGCTCAGCTAATGTGATTCGATCTTGACCAGCAAATGTATCTTTGCATTAAAAGAATTCAGACAGCTTTGGCGCTGGACAACAGGATGAAGAAGAAAGGTGTGAAAGGCCCTTAAAAGAGAGCGAACCGATCTACCTCTGAGACCTCTGGCTTCCGGGTTTTTATTTTTACAGCATCCAGTACACATTATATTTATATAAATAATACATAAACAGTGTTATTCATAGCATTGAGTGAAAAGAATTGCTTTAATAATAGAATTAGTGGTGAGTTTAGAGAGCAGAAGAAATAGTGCATATTGGAGAGAAAAGCTTCTGTTTTTAATGATCTGTAGCTTAAGTGAGAAAGGGAACGAGTGGGAGGACAGAGAGACATAATCAGAGAGAGACAGAGGTGGAAAGAAACAGAAAGACACCATGCAGGGTTGAGGGGGTATAACATAACAACAAATCCAGGTCTGGATTATAGCATATGGTTACTTCTCCATGCATTCACCAAGTTCATTACTAACAACATGAAGCTACTCAACAAGGACATGAATGATTGTCTGTCATTCACAATATGATATTAGCGTAACTCAGTCCTAAGAAAAGGGAATGTACATTTTAGAGTAAAATGTGTTAAATGGTTTGAGAAAACTCACAAAGAAAGAGGTAGTGGACGTTTTACCAATGCTTTGTCACAAGCAGAACAACAGAAGGTTTTGGTCGCTGTGAATACACCACCCCCTAGAACTTCCAAATGGCACAACAGCTCCTCTACTAGACATTCTGCAATGGTCTGAGCCCCCAAATTAAAGAGGGTCTAACTGCAGACCCCCATGTCTAATCCTTGTGTTACTCTCTACCCATTGGCTTGGAGACCCCAGAAGTGAGGTTTGCCATTGGACCCTGCTCCCATAAGCATTACACTGCACTTCAACACACACTTCTGGGCAGTTGGTGAAGATCATGGTGCAGTGATGACTGACTGGATCCATAGATATGGAAACAATAATGGCCACTTATATCTGTTCCATGTGTCATGGTCACAGGTTGCCATTAGTGTTCTAATTGTTTGCCAGCCATTATGAAGATGTAAGAAAAGTAGAGCAAGGAGAGAGATGTGTTGCTGAGAGTGTAACTTTTTTGTTGACTAGGGATGCAAGTTTCAGTTGATTCTGCTTTCGAGAGTCCAACACCCACCAACTGGTGACCAACCGGTCCAGTTCTAAGAAAAGCATGAAATGATGTGAAATACCAGAGGTGCATATTGTCCTCATGTCTCTATCACACCAGTCAGCTTCTCCGTGAGGTTGTCAAACAACCTCCAGCACATGTGGAGGCTGAACTACTACAGGTCCGTGGTGTTCACAGCTGTCTGTGTACATGTCTGTTTGGGAGTATTTCCAGGCCTTGATGGAGATGGTGGATGGAGAGGCTCTGAGTGAGGAGCACACTGTCAACATTGTTGAAGTGACAGGTAGTTGTGATGTAGCTTTTGTTTGTGAGAGCTGTCAAGCAGTTGGAAGATAGAGCTGGCTGGTCTGCCCTGGCTAGCTCGACTTTGTTTTTTAATGTGTTTAGTCACAACAGACTTGGTCTCAAGGTGCAGAACTACAGCTCTTTGAATCCCTTGCCCTCTACGACACTGATTGGATGCATAACACTGTCAAACGCTGGCTAGCAGTGCCACAATCCTCTGCTGCGAGCAGCCAGATGCTTGTGGTACAGCATAGTGCTGGTACTACTAAACTGAAGAGTAGCATCACACAATTTGCATTTGACTTTGTTGCCTTTCTGAAGGAAATGTTCGCACACCAAGCTTCATTTTTACCTCAGAGTGCTAGTTAGCTATAGACTGACATGCATAACCAGTGAAAAATATTGTCGGTGGGGTGGTTAACAGATTAATTGTTAACTGATTGACAGTTAACTGCTGACATCCCTAGTTGTGACAATGATGGACAATGAATAATAATACTCATCCACAACTGCAGAGAGCAAAGTAAGCAGGCCGTTCAGGTACAGGCCAGACATGCATCCTTTCTTGTCGTTACCAATCAAGGCATTCAGTGTATGTTGTGGCCTGTTAGTACAGATAGTACAGATGGTACAGATGTAAAGCTTAGTGGTTATTCAATCTATTACACCTAATAACAAATCATTTTACCTGCACTACCTGTGCTGTAACACATGGTACAACCCACCTGGGATAGCTGTCCTAGGGAATGGGAGTGACACAGAGCTTTTCCTGGAAGTGCAGGTAGTACAATAGTAGGCATAGATCTCTACATTCTGCCTGCATATGGACTAGAAATATTTGGGATTTAAAGGAGGGACCAACATTTGCTGTATAGCCCTCTTTACTGTTAGGTTTGAAAAAACACACATAAGGCCAGCATTACTGACTTGATTTACAGGTCCGTTCACTTCCCAGTAAGCAAGCAGGCCCATGTTGCCACACTTGCTCATTCTGTGAACAGACCTATTGGTTCGTTCAAAACCAAGCTCACCTGCTAACTCAACATATAGGTCTGGGTTACCTTGTTCATTCAGCAATGCCTGGTGCTAGTCAGATGAAAGCACTTGCACCTGTCAAACAAACTGCTGGAACTGTGATAAATTAATGATCAAATGGCTGACTGAGAAGTACAGTGGCACTACTGAGCCCTGTAAAGCACCAAAGCCAAAGAAATAAAGCTAAAGGAAAGATAGAGGAAAGGTAGAGGGTGAAAGAGAAAAAGAAAGATACAGCGAGTGAGAATGAGAGACAGATACATAGAGAGAAAGTCAGGGGAGACAAAAGGAAAAACAAAGGGAGGACAATGAGAATACTGGAGTGGAAAATATGAAGATGAGGGAGAGGAAAAATAGAAAAAGAAACTGACATCAAAACATCTTCAATGGTGTGTCTAGAGTTGTATGTGTCTTCAAAGTAAGGGTAGCGGAGGGAGCATAAATCTCAGTACAGGCTGCTACAGTGCCCTCTAGTTTGTGCAATATACACAACGCAGTGGTGGCGTACACTGGCCAGCATCTTTAAGTCTTTATGGACACTCAAACCGCTTTAAGCAAACTCTTACACACATCTAAAAGCTGCCTACAAACCTAAAAACATTGGCCCTGTGGCTGTACTAGTTTGTGACAATGTTCTTACATTGCAGTAAACACATACACTTTGATAGAACAGCAGTTTTATTATAGACATACAAGAGAATATTATCAAATCAAAAGATTTCATCCAAGTGCAGTCAAAATTCATTATTCATCTGCAGTATTTTCGTGGGGCTTTACATAAGCATATTGTCTTTCTGTGAGTGTGTGATTGAATACGCTTTGGGGGATGAGAGATTGCTTATGGCTTCTGAGGAAAAAGGGAGATGATGTCAAAAAGGGTTTTTGTAAACAACGCATGATTGTGGGTTTTTGGCGGTTGAAAGAGGAAGTCACTGTGAGTGAGTGGATACTCTGTTCTTCTCGGCACATTTCCATCCCTATTATGTCGTCCAGGCATTGTGACAGAGCGCTGCAGCTCATCTCATATGCAGTTATCCAGCTAACTACCAGCCTTCCCCCTGCTGCTCCACCGGCCTTTGATAAGAACAGAGGGAAATTAAAATCATGAACCTGAATTATGAATCCAGTGACAAGATAGCCTCCGAAGGCTCTTTCTCCGCACCGTCTCTCTTGGCTATTTCTCTTCCTCTCTCTCTTTCTGCCTTTCTCTCACTTTTTACTCTTGTTCTTTATTTCCCTTTCGATCCCAGTGTTGTTCTTTTTCACTTTTTACTTTTTCCTCAACCCTGCCTCCCCCCTTCTCTCTTGGTTACAGAGGATTCAACTGCTAGCATATTCCATAAGAGCAAGAGAGAGACTGAGGGGGAAAGGGAGGAAAAAAGTTTCAAACGACGATAACACACAGTTTGATAAAACTGACAAGGGACTCAATTAAGGCTTCCCTGTCAAAGCAAGAGTGATATTTTATTAAGTGGCAGTGTGCCATTCGATGGGTACATCAAGCGACACATCTGTAGACGAGAGGACTGTACCAGCCGGGTAAGAGGGACACGTGTTGCCACTTTCAGGAAACATCAGTCGAAACTCACTTCATCACGTCTGCTGAAAAATTAAGAGGCCCCGATATTAGGATGCTCATTTACTTTTTCATGCACCACCCCTAGTATTTGGTAGAATATCTTGCTGTCCCCCTTTTTTTCCTTTTATTTCGAACACATCCAAGCACAAAGGCTTCTGGTATTAGCTTTTGTTACATTACCATCGGAACAAGCGCGACCAAGATTCTGCCACATCAAAAAAGAAAACAACCAAAGGCCTGCATCATTGCTGCCGCACATGCAGCTTTTAAGAAACAGATTTTTAGGGCAACGGGTATGCTTATTTTGTAACTGTGTCTAATGTCTGAGTTGTGATTCTGCTTCCATGATTCCTGATTCAGAATATTAAAACAGGTGAATTTAATGCTGCAGAAACATTGCAGTAAAATTTTCTTTTGAATAGGCGCTCAAATTGTTGTTTAAAGAATTATATTGACAAAACTTTAGACAGAAAAAGTTCTCCAGAATTAAAAGGAGCATACATTTATTCATTTTTGTGTGAATGTGTTTCTCTTTAAAATGAGCCTGCACTGGCATGTCAGTGTCATAAGAACACTGTCACGGTTATCTTAAACCATGGCTGTCCGCAGACCAAAGTTGGCCCACCATCAGGTTCGATTAGGCCCGCCAGATGTTTCTAATGAAAAAAGATTAATTAAAAAAAATATAAATAGCAATTTGTGCGGTTTTATTTTTGTGAGGTAAAATGCTTTTTAAATATTTAGGATCAGTAATTACTGGTTCTTTTTTTATAATGTGAGCATGGCAGGTAGAGTAGCGCTTTGTGCAGAAAGTCAGTCATTTAAGGGAACCTTCGGATCCTAGTATTACACAATGGTGTTTGCTTTTTGCCCATGGTCCACCACTAAGTTTTTGACCCCTCCAAGGGAAAAAGCTTGGGCAACCCATCTTAAACTATTTTGACAGGGCTTATTTCTAGAGCCTGACTGATACATCAGTCGACCAATATAATTGGCTCGATATTGACTTACCACATCTGTCTATATAGGTATCAGCATATATGTTGCCTGATATATACATATATTTTGCTCAATTTCTGTTTTTTATTTATAGTTATTTATAATTATGAATGAAATGTTATTTAAACAATAATGTTTATTGTTTAGTTGTAAAATATCCTGCCCCAACCACATATCTTTGTCACACGTGTTAACCACTTTTGGGGGACTATTGCCAAAACTGTGTGTTAATATATATTCTATATCCTGTATAGTGTATTCTGTACAAAGAAAATCATCTGATATATTGCTAACCGATTTTTTTTAAACTTGTCTTCAATATCGGTACCAGCATCAGCCCCAAATCATTTCCTCAATACTAAAAAAAAAGCACTGTAATGTCATTTTATAAGACATATATCCTATTTACCTCTAAAGAAAATCTAATCTTTTTCTCTCTGGTTTTTACTTTGCTGTCTTTTTCTGTGTCTGGCTTTGAACTTAATACACTTTGCTATTGTTTGCATATATAAATTAAAACTCAGCGTACTGTTGCACTCATTTAAGTTGCTCTGGATGAGAGACTCAGTAAAATACCCCAAATTTAAAATGGAATGTAGCTTTCGTTGTCTACTGCTGCAAACAGAGGATTTGAGTATCAACATTATATATAAGCCTGGTTGTTTTTGTGGACAACTGCGTATATATTCAGCAAGTTCCTCCCTGCTTTAAATTTCTTTTTAAATAAAAGTAAACTTAATCCCTCAGAGAGAGCAAACATGGTGGTGGTGTTAAAAAGAAAACAGAAGTGTTGTGATGTGCCAGGGAGAGGTCGTAGTGTTACAGTAAGATGAAACTTTAATTCTGAAGTCTCTCTTGTAATTGAGATTGCTCTTGTAGGATGTCGTACTGCTGAGAAAAAACAGATGCCCCTGTCCACCCCCACACACACTCACGCACACACACAGACACACACACACGCACAAACTGACTCACATAAATATGTGTGAGCATGGGTTTACATGTTGTTGTACACAAAGTATGGGTCTACATGCCAACTTGCCTACAGTGTGTGCGTATGTGTGTGTGCATGTGGTGGAGCTGACACAGCTCAGTGCTGACCATACATAGTCTGTTTCATCTAGAACAAAAGCTCTGTTGGAGGACACAAAAGGCCAGGTTCAAAAGCATTGCAGGCGTCAGGAGCCCAGGCCTAGATACATGAAACAATCAGTGTAAACTTGTCCACAGCTAAGAGTGCTGTGATGCACCTACAACAATGCTCCTCATGCTCAACAGGCACGCTTCTGTCCACATAAGACAAGATTAAAGCTCTGGATAGATCAAATACAGTGTTGATGATTAGCGCAAAAGAATGTTTTCGTGTTTCTATCATTGATTAATATGTTGCTCCCAAGATGAGAGATGATTTATGCATGCGGTGTACGATTGAAACCGCAGAACTCTGCTCTGTTGGCACGAGTGTGTGGCGGGTGGAACAAAAAAGCAGGGGACACTGGTGTTTGTGTGTATTTGTATGGTTCTCTCACATATATGTGTACAAATGAATCTTATATGACAATTGTGATGAGTGAGGGTGGGTGTGTAACACATTCTTAAGGCCACATCTCAATGACAGCTACCGGAGATACATTGACGGATTCAGGCACTGACAAGCGGATGCCTGAATCCTGAATCTTGCTTTAATGAAGAGGAAAACACACACACACACACACACACACACACACACACACACACACACACACACACAGTATAAATGTCTGAAGGTCTCACCCCCACCCCCCTCTTTCTCTTATTCCCTCATTTCTTCTCCTCTCCTCCTTCCTCCATCACTCTCTCCAGGATATTTATGACTGATAGATCTGTCAGTGCTCTTGCTAAACAAATGAAAGTTGCAGCTTGTGGCATGGAGGCGACGCTTTCATCAGCACTCGGCAGGCTCTGTTTGAAGTGGGCCCCCGCCTCCCTCGTGTACCAGTGCTGAACTTGATGAGCTAGTACTTGGGAATGTGACATTTACATTCAGCTACCACATGTAGCATAACTGTGTTTATTTTTCAGCTGCAGAGAGCTGATGTCGTATTATAGGTCTGTCATGTGATTATATAAAACAAAATGTATTTTTGACTGTGACTGTCTTGGATACCATTTGAGTTCATTCATATTATACTGCAGTAGCAAACAGAATTATATTTGAGTACTTCACCTCCAAGAAAGTAAATGAAATAAATTCATAACATGAACATTGGTGTTGTCATCACTAGATAACAGCACAACTTAAGTCTGACTAAGGCCCTACTCAGACAGGATAGGTTTTACTTAGGGAGATGAAGTGTAATGTAATTTTTACCATAGCTTGTGACTTTAATCCTATCTGATTTGACTATGTCAGTATATTTTTATGGACTGTGCACTACTTTGCCAGTAAAGATTTCATCTTCCTTAACTCCTGTTAAACGCCCACTAAAAACGACCTGAGAGGAGTCTTTTGCAAAATCCCTTGGTAAATATTAGGCCATTTATTGTGGGCAGGGAGGTTTTTCTCCATTTCTTTTCTTCCTTAACATTGAGGCACTAGCCTTTGAACTCTTCAGTCATGTAGAATAAAATTGACCTGCACTGTCCCTGTTAAAACTGTCACTTCACAGACACTGTCCTGAGACTGTATCTAGTTTAAATAGGCCTTAAGAAAGCCATGCATCCAACATGCATCCATCCTCACATAAACACCCATGTACAGCATATAGAAGGAGACAGCATTAGAGACCCCCCCAAACACAGA
>JAJHUR010128444.1:856-49483 GCA_027495735.1 Lutjanus campechanus
GGCTGGCTGTCTGACTGTCTGTGTCTACCCAGGCCCTACTACCCCCCAACCATATCTAAACAGGCTGCTATATGCCACTCAGTGAATCAAAGAAAGGCTGTTATGATAAGAATCTTGTAGTTTCACAGACAGTGATGCACCAATCAAATAGCTATGCTCACAAGCACAGCACAGTGGCATAGAGGATACACATCCGCAACCTTAAAGCCCCTCTATGGGGTATTTTGTTGTTTTGTTTTTTGTTGTTTTTTCATATTTCATATTTTTCGGTAATTTTTACTGACAATCTTGATTAACCACACTGTTTGCCAAATACTTTTCGACAAATTACTTATAGGCATAACATGCAACATTTTCCTAAAAAATAATGTATATACTCTGAAACATAATCCCTTTCAATCATCATAAAAACCACACTATAAGTGTGTAGTGGTGGCTAATATCTGCTGAGACCCTGCCCTCTGACTGTATTTTTCATTCAGAATGTCAGAAACGCAACTATAAACTAGATTTCTGGTGCATTTATGAATAGCTTGGACAAATCCAACTGATTCTACCTTTAAATCTGTGCTCAATGTAAGGGCTGTGGATAAAATGGGACTAAGACGTATAATTTACATACAGTAGAAGGAAGAAGTTGAACTTGATTTTGGGCAGGTGCACTGTCATGCCTCACACTTGACCACTTTAGCCACTCTACGGTGACATGACATGAGCCAGTAAAGCACCCTGAGGCAAACTGTGTTTTGTGATTTTGCGCTGACATTATATGATAAAATCTGACCTACCATAATAACAAACCATGCTACAATTCTTGACGATTTATATTATACTTTCAAGTTTTACTTATTGGTACCATTTTAAATCGCTGACAGGTTTTATGTACAAAATTTGGTGAAATGTTTTCGGCGTGCATATCGATATATTTTCACAACATTTTAACATGATAATACTGATAGCTGCATACTATTTCATCACTTCCCAGGGATCTCGATGGCATCCTCGTTTTCAGGTGAAAACTTATGTTAGAGTGACCGCTGTCACTACCCATTCTAATATCCATGTTATTGTTCCCCATGTTAATGATGTTGACCAGTCTGGTTGCCATGGTAATGGATTACATCCCACTATTAACCACACTCTGATTCTCTGTTTGAGAAAGAACAAACCTAAAAACATCAGTTAACACTGTCTGGAGTGCGACTTTAAGCAATTACAAACACCACACTTTTTAACTCCTCCATGCGTGTCCTGTCATTTGATGCAGGGGTCAGTCAGAGCAAAGACGGCAATCTCAACTTAAATCCATGGCAGCTGAAAGACATGAGCCCTTCTATCTTTGTCTCAGTGGTCCTTTGTTTCTAGGTGTTGTTGCTGCTCACCTCTGTCGTTTCGATAGCTCAACATTTCACTCGATCAGGCTTTTGTCAAGAGGGACCTGTGTGTTCAGTATTAAACTCACAGAGGAGAATTAAGGAAAGGATGTTACACAGATCAAACCAGAGGACTCCTGGGCCTCTTACTCTCTTCAATCAATAGGCAGGATAACACCAGCCAGCACCAAGAGGCAAATGAGGACATACAAATAAACACAGACATTACAACTGTGACACAACTTACACACACTAAGCTACACATCTACTGCTAAACAGCTAAGGTTGACTGAGAAGCTATATGGCTGGTTAGTTGTGAATATATCACATAATTATGCTTGGCCTTGTACGCTATGTATGCATGAACAGATCAATGCGTACTATGCTTGCATGCCTAATACACAGCAAAGCCTTATTTAAAATGGACGCAACAGTTTGCACTCAACGTGCATCTGTATTGATGCATGGGTGCCTTCAGTTTCAAAGGTAGCTGCTTTAGGTAATGCAAGAGTCCCTCCAGACTATGCACAGTCATAGCCTGACTCAATAAAGGTCTGTTTCTGGGTTTCTCAGCTGGTGTGGCCAATTAGTGTGAAATTTGGTGACAGAACTGTGGAAGAGCTAGGATAGTCCTTGTGTAATTATTGATCTAAGTTTACTTGCCTGCTTGGCTACATGTGGGGAGGAGAGGACACAGTAGAGGGTTGTTCTCATACAGCGCCTAATTAATAGTGACATAATCTGATACTATAGCTTAAAGTTGTTGAGGATTTCTGATCCCCCCGCTGGTGTGTGGACTTAGACTGCTGCTCGTTGCACCGTAATTGCAAAGCTTTGGCTTGGTGTCACAATTAGAGTGGAAACCAGCCTTATTATATCCACTGTTATAATCTCTGCCAGACCCTATTTACCCCTGCTCTAGTTTGGTTTCTTTTCTTTTGACACTGCTCCAATCTGTATAGAATACAGACACTAATCCCTGTGACTGCAGGTTTTTAATAGGGGCTCATGCAGGGCCATGCATTGGCATATGGTCTGGATTTTTGCAGGACAGGTGCAATAATTATAGTGACAAGACAATAAATACGGAAAGGGATATCTAGTAAAAGAAGATTTGCGGTTAAACATCGGTGTCAGGCATCATATTGCAGGGAGCGTGTACTTTAAAGTTTAATTGGACTAGTAAATGGTGTCCAAGTTTATTGAAATACACATATTTCCAAATTGCCAGACAGTGATTTTAGCAGTATTTTCTAGAGACCTTTCTCCACACTCTTAGAAATAAGAGTTCCATTAAGAACCCTTTTCATAAAAAAAAATCCTTCTCATCATCGGTTTGCAAAGGGTTCTCTTTGGAACACAAAAGGTGGTGTTGTGGGAAAACTTTCACAGATGGTTTGAGGTATAACCCTTTATGCTGGGTTCTAGGTAGAGCCCTCTGAAAGGGTTCCATGTAGGACCCTTGCTGTATAAAAGGTTCTACCAGGAACCAAAACTTTTGGCTTATCCTCCTATGAGGATAAACCAAAGAACCCTCTAGCTAGCCCCTTTATTTCTAAGAGTGTAGTTCACATATTTTGTCGGCCTGAATGACAACCTTCCTCTTGATATGATTATTTTGCGGGCCAGAGGAGGACACAGGTGGAACCGTGGAGCAAAGTCATTTGTAGAGCAGCTTGAAGGAACCTCCTCTCGTGTCTTATTAGACGCTGTGGGTCAGACAAAGAAACACTGTGGGAAAAAGCACACAATGCATGCTGAAATAACATCTAACTTCAGTTCACGATTCTGCGCCGCATCTCTGAAGAAATGCTAACCAGCATCTTTTCCTTTTTCGACCTCTCTCTGGGATTACTTCTAACCAGTCACTCTCTGAAGGCTCCTCTACAGCGCTTCAGCCAGAAAGACACATAATATTTATCAGAAGAACAGAGGAGCTGCGCGGGAAAAAAGGGAGAGACAATTTAAGTGGTGTCTTTGATAAAGCAGTGTTTTTGAAGCACAGCCCGTTTAGCTTCAACAGGACAAGAGGAAATAAGGATGGGAAAGTGTGTCTCGCGACGGTGCTCCACATCAATACACACCGCAGATACCTGGATGCCTCCCAAACAGAGGAGAGACTCTGAGACCGCCCCTCCTCCCTTTAAACTTTCGCTCTTTGATCTTCTCTCTCTTGAATGTAAAGACTGTTACTGCCTGCACCACAGAGAGTTCAAGCACCCCGCAACCTCCACCGCACTCACCCACCTCAATATCCACACGGTGTGCTTCCTCACTTGTTGGAAAACTTTAGAAAGAGGGCAGAGGAACTTTTTTCCTCACAACCAGATAGTCATCTTTACTTATGCTGCCAGATGCGAAGGTGGCTGCGCTGCTGTAAGCGGGTAAATTAGTAGGTCAGTGGTCTTGATAGCACCATTTACCGGCCAAATGATCACTTTTCTGCCCGTTTATCTGCTTCCATTCCTCTGTATTGATTAAGTTTTTGTCTTGGCCTATCAAAGGCAGAGGCTACACGGTTTGTTTTTAACGCGATTTCTTCGGCCTCGGCCAATTAACAGGGCTGCAGCAGCATCAGTCGAGGGCTAAATGAGGCCCAGGGTACCAGCCAGATCCAGCAAGAGCCTTCGCTGACAGCTTCAATCTCCCCTCCTCTCCACTATTGTTATATCTATCTTAAATCTCTCCTCCATACTTTTCTTTTCTCTTTCATTTCGCTGCACTTATTACACAAGCACTTGGAATTGCAGACTGGCTTGTGTCGTCGTTCATTCAAATTTAGCTGAAGTTAGGTGCTAGAAAAAAATCTTGTTGTAATATCTACATTTAAAGCATTTGTCATGACTGTGACTTGAAGCGTGTTTGATGTTTACTGAACTCTTTTTTTATGCATCTGGATATTCCATTTCAACTAAATCTCCGTGGTGTTGCTTTGTTGGTGTAAACAAAACAGAAGCATAAATGCTGATGTGATGCATAACTATCTGATGATAAGCTGGCTAATGTATAACTGCTCTGCAATTTGTTTTGAGCTGCTTAAATATTATAGCTTACTGGGTGCATTCTGGTATGACTTGAATCATTAAGACAATAAAAGTCTGGAGGTTTTCAGTTGCAGTAAAGTTGATGATGCGCCGCTTTCACAAATTTCAAAAAATCTTGGGAACAGTGAGAATATAAGATATCCATATGTAGTATATTTTAGGTCCACTGTCTATGCGCATTTCATTTAGTCTTTCGAGAAATGTGGGAGTAATTTGAATAAAGAGGGAGAAAACAAAAGAACAAATAAAATAGTAGCTATTTTTTAGATGGAAATGCATGGCAATGCAAGGTTTTTTAGAGGCTGAATGGGGATCTTCATTTTCTATATAGCAGCATGTCTCACGTTTTTACATTTGTTCTAAAAATGGTCAGTTTCATTGTCTCCTGTCATCACTATTTTATCCACTCTTAGAAGTAAGTGTCCCAAAAGGGTTCCTCCTGAAGGATCCGAGGTTCTACCCAGAACCATTTGGTTCTGAAGAACAGTTTTTTGAAGAATCGGTAAGACTAAGGGTTCCATTAAGATCCAATTTATTCAAAACAAGCCTTTTTGGAAGGAGTTCCTAAAGGATTGTTGAAATCTGTTCTTTCACCAAGCATTCTCTGTACCATAAAATAAAATGGTTCTCTGTAGAGCTCCCCAGGTGGTTCCTACATAAAAACTTTGGAATATCAAAGGGTTCTCCATAGAACCCCCTAGGTGGGTTCTAAATAAAAAAATATAAAACTATGAAAGATTCTCAGCAGAACGCCCTTGCTAAGTTCTAGATAAAACCTTTGAAATATAAAAGGGTTTGCAGAAAAACCCCATGGGCGGATTCTTGTTGGCACCTGTGGAAAGCAGAAAAGTTCTGGATAGAAACCCCAGAGAGGGCTCTGGGTGTACCACAGAGGGGTTCTCCTTAAGAACCTCTCATAGGGGGTTCAGAGTGGATCCTTTAATAGATGGGTTAGGTAAATCTCTCTGAAAAGGTTTGTGTGGAACTTTTAAAAAATGCTCTACCAGGAACCAAAAATAGTTCTCCTATGGGAACAAGCTGAAGAACCTTTATAGTTCTAGTAAGCACATTTTTTCTTAGAATGTAGGATCACTTAAACATCTAATGGCATGTTTACATGATTTATTTCAAGGGAAAACAGTTTATTATGTCAACCCTATATGCTGGTTGTTAAAGTCTTTCCAGCTGTTTTTTGTGCACAACAAATTGCTACCCTCAGACAATGTGATGGATTTTCCCTCTCTCAGATTTGAAAGAAGTTTGATAAAGGCTTCTGGCTTGTCTTTCATGGATAGTTTGGTTCTATTAAATGTTCAGCAGCAGAAAAGACAATTCTTGGCAGCACTGTATCGTCTAACCACCAATATAAAGTAGACACAGTGGAGTGGTTTCACCGGTCTCAGCCAACTGGAGGTGGGCGACAGTTAGGGCTCTCCCGTCCCGTGAGAACAGAAACTGTTAACACAGCAATGGCTCCAGCATTGCTGAGTGGCACTAACAGGGGGAGGGGTTGTGTAGTGAGAGGACTCACCTCTCTCTACCCTCCAGTTTCCCTCATCGAGCAAAAAAGCTTTCTCTTGTCTCTTGGTCTGGTGTAATGTGCGTCAGGATCTCTGGAATTCAATTACTGTTCCCTTTTAGCCGCGCCTGTAATCTTCCTGTTCCAGTCATATGCTCTGGGTGCCAGCCAGTGTCACACACTTTTCCCAAAATGATTTCTTTTATGACCAGCCAGCGAGAGCACAAACTGTATGCAGTTATAGAACAGATCTGGATCCATTCAGCCCACCATTTTGCCTAAACCTAATTACGTTACATTTGGGGGAATGTCACTATAAACTGTGGGGGTATAACAGTGTAGTCTCTAATGAGTGTTCAATTAAACAGAGAGCACCCACAAGGCAAACCGGGCCCAATAAAGCCATCTGAATGCTTTCCAATTGACACAGTCTCTTCTTCAAGTCTTACTGAAGTCTTGAATCAACAATTCGCCTTTTTACCAAAGACTTCACAATTTAAACAAACATGTCTCCATCCAGCCCTGTTAGATTTGAGAACTCTTGAGACTGAAAACCAAAGCAGTCGTTTGTTTAAACACATAAATGAAAAGTCTGAAATTTGGGGAAATCCACGTATTCACATTCCTGCCTAGAGTTAGATGAGAAGATTGATGCTACGTTTATGTCTGTTCTTACCTGTACAATAAATATTAAAGGGAAACTTCACTGGATATAAGGAAGAACAACAGATGTTGCAGCAGAAGAACAGTGTTTTCTCAGTCAGTGTGGCACGCACTGAGAAATATATTGCTGCTACCACCAACACTCCCTAAACATCCACATGAAAAGTGCCAAATTTAAAAACATGTTGTTATTTTACAGGGGTTGTACATCTGACTATTTCTTGGCCAGGGGCAGAAACTAGCAGAAATAATCCTCAAATATCAGACTGTTCCTTTAAACACATGTTTAACTTTACTTGACTTGCAACTAGGGATTTTTCTACTGACTAATTTCCCTGCTGATTAAACAACACTAAACAGTGGTACACAATGCCATATTGGTTTGACGAATGGGGATATCATTAGCTGTGCTGGGACCAGCAGCCTGTTCTCCTTACAAACATCTTTTTTTGAGCACTGGCAAACATTGTTGTCGTGACAATGGGGGCATCAGTTCAAAAGATGCTCATACAGGTCTTAGTGACAAATTACATATTTTCATATAAAGGCTGGAGGACCTCTTGCAGGGTGAATTCTTGCTTCATACAAAGTTGGAGAAATTGAGTGAGAAGCGGAGAGGGAGGGTCTGTGGGCATTGTCATCACCTCTGACAAACATGCGGTTGTGTTTAATTATCAAGTGTTTACTCTCCTGCCCCGCACGTCAATCTCATGGACCCCCAAAAATCTGACACACACTGTGGCCCCACGCTATTAACTAGAGTCAACAGAGCAATGATCTGTGCCTGGTGTTCCTGTCTTGTGATAGGTGAGGATCTGCGCCCCCACCCCTCCGCTCCACCTGCCTCTCCTGTCTGCCGGAGTTAATTTATCTGGGTGATAAGCAGGTGGACGAGGGGAGGAGAGGCCCTCAGACTGAGCTGCACTGTCAGACCTGGCAGACTGAGTGACAATGCTAATAGCCAGGTCCCATTAACCTCACCACACGCTTCACCTTTATCTACCACACGAAAGACTGTTTGTTTGCTTGTTGGATGATAATATTTACCTCGTGATTTGGCGGCCCCAGACATGACAAATATATTTGTGCATTTTGAGAAGGCACTGTGATTCAGGTAAAGAGGGGTGCTACTGAAAGGAGACAGTGCTCTCTACAGCTCCAGACTGCGATAAGGGCTAATGTTCTTAGCCTAATCTGTAACTTAAAAATGAAAGAATATTCTTGTTTCCCTTTTCTTACTTTTAAATGAACAATGTCCTTGCCTCCCATTATTCTAGCACGGTCTTGGCTTACCACTACACAATACAGTTCAGCTTCGTAAAACACAATGTATCTGCACGTTGCATTAGTGCATTTAGGCAGTTTATTCTTATCTCGAGGCCACGGTCCTGTTATAAAGAAGTTTGGTGTTTGTACACGGACGAGTCCTGTGGCGAGCTCAGTGCTCCGGTGCCAGGCACAAGACTGAGAGATATTGCTTTAATTGGAGAGTTACTGATCCTGCAAGGCATTTGGGTGCCAGACGTTAGCATCAATGCTTCTCGCTGTATTCTGCTGCGCAATCACAAAAATGATATTGGGGGGACAGCAGGTGATCCATAAAAGCTGTGTTTTAAAGCCTTGTTAATTATTCCTTCAGAAGTCTAATGAACAATGGGGATAAAACCTTGCGCGGGGCAAATCTATTTGTGGGAGAGGAGGAGCCAGCTCTCTTTCAGATACAGTACTTCAGAGCCTTTACCCCATCTCATCTGTCAACATGAGTCTATCATTATTAGGCTCACACACGCAAGCTTTGTTCTTTGATCGTGCCTCCGATATGGCTGGTACAATATTTAATAGTCATGTACACTTACAGGGATACGGTGTTTGGAGGGAAATATGTGCTCAAAATGGTGTCTTCCATGCATAATGAAGCAGATGCCGAAGATTATATAGTTTGGCACAGAATTTGAATATGCATAGATTATCTCCAATTTGATTTAGCAGCTGGTGTCTGGGTGCGGATGTGTACAGTACATCACTTATGGATACCGGGACCTCCGCATTCTTGAATTTCGTTTCAGTGTAGTTTATCATATTTCCCTGTGTGGAACAGACATCGTATTCTGTCTCTGGCTGGAGAGGGCTTAATACACGGCAGGCCTGCCAGCTCTTTCGCTCCGTAAGAGATATGAGAAGAAGGAGATTAGCTCAGCTACTCATCCATGACCTTGATATTACGATGAAGACGGATAAGAGCTTTCTCCCTCCACCTGCCCAAAGCCTGCGAGGCTGTTTAAACAGCAGGCCCGGCAGTCATCATCCATTCAAAACAAATGTGTTCTACCAGGGTTCAATTTTTCAGCCATTCTATTCAGTGTCCTAAGTCAATTAATGATGTCACACGCGAGCAGAATAAAACAAATGCTTGCTCTGGAGCCTCCAGAGAGATGGTTATGAGGAGCTGAGGAGTTTAGGACGGTGGTTGTATGCCCTGCTGGTCTTTTTAATCAAAACTTTATTTTCACACAGCTGAACTGCCTTTAAAAGCATCACATAATAGGTACTTGTTATGTGCTCCACTGTTTACTAAAGGTTTCACTATTTAGCCTCTCTGTGACAAACAAATTGTTAATTCCATGCTAACAATGTCATGAGATTACTAGAGTGTGCTCTACAGGAAGCACATTATCTGAACCCAAAAAAGACCTAAAAGCAACTGTTTGAAATAATGAGCAGGGCAGAAGTGATCCCCACTTCATCCTCACCTAACTAAGAGATTAAAGATGCAATGTGGAGCTCAAGCAATCGCTGACTGTACTAAAAGAGGCTGGTTAAGTTGAGGCACAAACTTTCTATTTTCTTCTCAGAGAACATCCAAAGCGGATGCATCTTTACGGTATGTGTGTGGGATTTATTCTAATTTACAGTAGCAACACACAATATTCTGAATTTGTTCATAATGAGAAATAAAATAAGCACCGATAATAAATAGCAGCAAAATAATAATCTCATATTCTTTAGTGGTCTCTAAAGTAAATAAAACAGCTTTGTTCTGACATCAGAAGTCTTAGATAAATATGTTATTGCTTATATTCTATATTACCTGCTTTCATCGACAATATATACCATACCTACTGTACCCACCACAGTAAGCATATGGATCTGTCACATTTTGTGACTCAAGACTTGGGCACAGATCCCAGGGGGACGGAAGGGACGAGTCCACCCACACTTCCAAAAAAAACATTAAGCTTCTGAAATAATTCACATATGAACACAATACTTCTTGAAGGTTTTGTTTATGTTTCTCCTTTCTATCCTCAACTGCACGTCAGTTTCATCTGGTGAAAACAAGCGCTGTAGTGCTGCAGCATTCAATACATGTGGTGTACATCTGTGGCAAACACTTCATCACAGGTTAGTTAATGAAGTTATAGAGTAAATGACATGTTTTGCGGTAGTACCTGAAGACTGAAGTGAATCAGAAAAGAGTCTCAGTGATGGTGGAAATTAAGTTTTGACTGTGAACAAATATGGCCTTACGTTTGGTTTAAAGTAATGTAGGAAATGGAGCTAAAACTGACCTGTTTTCTGCTTCTCTCAGCTCGTAGTAAAAGGTCACCTAATAAGCAAAACCCGCTATCAAAATACAGCCAGTGGCTACACTGCGCTCTGCTTCACGCCCTCCCTTGAGCTGGGCTGTGACAAACCTTACTTTGATGTGGAAAGGATCATACATCCAAACAAAGTCTAGACTTTATGTAATTGATTTTCAGGCTGGTTATGTAGGGGTATTGCGGTTTGTGCCCAAACCTGTGGTGAACTTTGCGTTAGCTTTATGAACAATGGGACAGGAATTACATATTTGGCTTTGTTTGTCGACTAGAGTTGGACAAATGTCTTGGCTTCTGGTGGGCCATTGTAATTTTTTTAATTTATTTTATTTTGCTAATTTAATGGTCTGAATGAGTGAAAGTCACTGCTCAGCTGCACGCTTTCATTCAATGGCATTGCACACACCCACTGAGCCAAAGAACAAGTGGGAGGAAAACCAGATATTTTCACATCTAACTCTCTAAATTAAGTATTTATTTCTTGTTGCAACAGCGGAAAGACTAACCAACCGTGTTTGAATGAAGTGTGTATTATGATTAGTCAAAAAGCCAACTGAGCTAGTCTTTGTTCCATATAAGAAAGAAACTTGAATTCAGAAGGTTGTCTGTTTTTTTTTCTGTTTTCAACCCTCTTTTTATTCCACTGAATAATACACGTTATCCAGCTGCAATCTCTTCTACCACTGCTGTGATCTCATCTTCCAAAGATCTCGGCTACTGTAACTATACCCTCATTGCTTCTTAGAGCCTGCATAAGCAAGACATTTTATGCTCAGTATCTTTCAGAAATCAAACCTAAGCACACAGTTGGAAATGATCTTAAGAGTTCAAGTTCAAGTATAAATCTAAGAACATTTTTATAAATGAGGCACCTGGTCTGTGACTGGCTTTACTTAACAATGAAGGCTTTAAAAAGGTGTAGCTACATGTTTCCATCAATATAGCCCTGCTTGTCATTTTAGTCCTCATTGGTTATTCAGCCTGGATTGCATGTCTACAACTTGCTCATTACTGAGTCTCACTAAAAGCACCTGCAGTTGTCCGGTGTGGACTAGCATGTCATGGAGGAAGTGCTGAGAGGGCATACCTTTCTTTTACCAGAATGCACTGAGAGCAGTGAGGAGATGGCATTAAGACATAATGAGTAAAAAATGTCTCTCTTACACCGGGCCAAGACGCTGATGGGATTTTCATGCTAGACTGAATCTCAGATGCATTCGGCAGACAGCAAGCGCTCAGGACATATTTGTTTGTTAGTGATGTAGTAGTTAACAGCTGTTGCTGTATTTTGAAATACAGTAAATGCCATGAATTCGGACAGTGCTTTTCTTTCTTTTTTTCTCCTGGTGCCAGGAGACATATTAGAAAGAGACAAATGTGAAATTCTGACTCGAGACAAGAGACGTTCTAATATTTGCTTGAAAATTAGAAACAAATTACAGAAAGCGCAGCGCATGACGGTCCATTTAAGGAAACAATTTGTCAACTGAATCTAATCTGTTTCAAAGTCAAACATGTTAAATGTGATTTTTTTGTTTATGTGTTAAAATTTCACCGCAGCCAATTGAGATTCTAATGATTATGATGGGCATTTTAATTATGTTTGAATACTACACTCATTCAGTTAATTTGAAATTGAGAGGGAGAGGGAATTTCTAGATACAAACAAAGCCTCTTCGCACAAGTATAATAAGTAATTTGGACTAGTTTGAGAGAAGACTGTGCTGTGTCCCTCACAAGACCTGCTTATTTAAGTCCCTGGATTTGGCTAATAAAGCTCAAAATGCCCTTTGACCATTAAGTGAACTGATCTTATTTTCAGAGAAAGACTGGTGAGTCATACAGTATGCAGGCTCAAATGCACTAGAGGCTAAAAAAGAAAAAAAAATGTAGGAAGAGAACAGGAAAAAGATGAGAGCGAGGAAAGAGAGGGCAAAAAAGGGAGTGTTAGCAAAGTAGAAACAGAGGAGAGGTATAGATGGAAAGCAGAATGTGATGGAGGTGGTGGTGTGCCAAAGTTATCCACTGATCCATGCCGAAACAGATGCATTTGATCACAGCAAATCTCGGGCTTAGAGCATAAATACATAATAAACAAAAATTAATGGAGGCGAGCGGCATGCATGTGTTTCATCGGTCTGTGAGTTACCACTACAGTGACTGGAGCAGGGCAGAGGCATCCATATGGATGCTGCTTAGAGAACAGACTTGTTAACATATCTCCTTCACTGCTCCTAGCAAAGCGTTACAGAGATGGAATACATATCAGCCACATTTAATAACAACAATACCAGTCTATGTGGGAGGGATTCAAAAGACAAAAAAAACAAAATATGATACAGCAAAAAAAAATCCTGCCAAGCATGATGTTCATGCCAAATGGATCAATATCTCTGGGCAACTGTTACTATGTAGTGCAAAGCACTTATTGTAATGTGCTGTACAGGCTATAGTAAGTAATCAATAGCTTGTAATGAAACAGTGATATAGAGGGAAATTCTTCAACATACTGTACAACACAAACACTGATAATTTGACAATCTAGCAGATGTCAAAGGCCTCGTATTATCCGGTAACAACTGGTCGCGACTAATTCTGAGAGTGTTCTGAGAGCAGAGTTGTGGGGAAGCAATGAGCAGGACTCTTAGAGCTTACATCTGAATTCTATGGCTCGCAATTAGAACAACCATTTTTTCCCACTAGTGCAGCAGAAAACACGAAGAAGTCAAGGATGATGAATTAGTCTAATGATTCCACAGTAATATCGCTCACGGACAGAGCTGGAGGAAATTGCTGTTCCCAAGCGAAAGGCCTAAAATTACCCCTTAAGATACGGCTGAACTTTTGCCATTGCACTCTCTGTTGCCGTCATTATTCAGTGAACCCTCTTGTTTGTGTTGGTATCAATTGGATTCTCCCTGCCTGCCTATGACCGTCATGAGAACGTTCCCTCATTCCCTCTTTCACCTTTTCTCTCTTTTGCCCTCTCCTGTCTGTGTGATCTCATGCTATAACAAGCACACAAAGCCCAATGGGATGCTAATGCTCGCTGCCACCCTCCCCTCTCTCTCCCTCTCCTTTCCCTCTGTCTGCTTGTCACATATGACTGCCCCATCTGAGTCAAGTCTGGGGCGCGATAGAAAGAGGTATGTATTGTACAGGCAGTCTCAGATGGCTGGCCTCAGCAGCGGAAGAGAAAAGGCAGGGGCAAACATGATAGAAAACACAACACACACACACATAATGCCATGAGGCCTCAGGGGTGAAGGGCACAAGAGTCAACCCAACAGTTCAGTGGTGAGCGCTAATTAGTGCACAGCTCTGACCTTGACAAACCATCCTTTCTCCTCCGTCAAGAGGCAGTTGTTGCCACAATGCAACACAGACTGAAAGAAAAAGCCTCAGCTGAATGAGATCTATTGATGGCAGGGTGAGCAGTGAAGAGGCAAGGAGACAGGAATAAAAACATCGCCACAACGCTTGACGTACTCCCTCAGCAACTTGCTGTGACTTTGGCTTGTTGCACCCTCATTTGAATGCATTACACAACTCCAGAATACAAAAACACAAACCTCAATAAATAAGGCCTGTGTGTTTCAGGCTGTGCCAGTCTGCGCTGATCTGGGCCTTTCAGCCCACTCTGCATGATTAACAGAGGTAGCGACGTTTTGCTTGAATAAATTAGAAACTCCACACTGGCTATCCACTTTTAAGGGCGAGGGAGAGGGAGATACACAACCGATACGTCTTTGTTTGCAGAATCTCCAAAGGCCTCGGTAATTGAATTTTCACAAAAATTCCATGTTTATGCCACAACAAAAGAAATTAGATAAAGCACGGGGAAGCAGCAGAAATGAAATGTGGCTGTCACAAAAACAACTCAATGCAAAGCCCCTCAAAGTTAATATATTAGAAACTGCTTTTCACTCTCCGGATGCACAGTCAGCAACACAGAAATCCCCCAAAAACTGAAGCCACCAAGGCATTCTGTTGCTTACTTTTAATTCTGATCAGAAAATATCACAAATATTCAAAACAAATCTTGTTTCTGTCTCTTTTTACATCGACCAGTTTATTATGTGGTGAAAAGAATCAACAAAATACACCTAATATCTGAGTAAACATTCAGTGCCGAGCGGGACAGACTGCAACCCTTCATCATGTTGAAAAGCACATGCTGAGGTCTTATCTTTCTGTTCTTACTATCAATATTACCATTACAATTATTCCCTAACGAGGACATGGAGTTACAGACAGAGCTGATGAAAGAAGAAAAGACCACTGACTGAACTGATGTACTGTACTTAGACCATGTTCAGACCAAAAGTAGAATTAAAAATGCAATAGTGTGGGCGTGTTGTACTGTTGAGAAGATGAACAATGAACTGGGTCAACTTTGAAGGTTTATTAAATACCTAAACACACAGGCATGAACAGGAATGAACAACTCTGGAAGGTTGGATTGAAGCAATATAGCTGTTATCACAGTACATCGTGTTGTAAAGGTGGACAGTCATCATATTTTGTACATTTTCTTATCTATGATATTGAATTCTACTGTATTAGTGTTAGTAACAAGAGTTTCATGTCTGTCATGACCTAACAGTTTGTGAAATTATAATAAAAGTGCAAAAGAAAATATTTATTCCTTTAAGGGAAACTTTAACTGATAATAATAGTTTTAGTTAATACCATGAAACTGTCATATTTTCTGACATGTTTATCATACCATGAAACTCTCATACCGTGGCAACCCTGAGGTTTGTGCGATTCAAGGTATAATAAGCGTGATGCTGCAATGTAGGTGATACAAGGTATTCTAGATGGAACGCATGCTTGCGTCGCTGGATGTCAAACGACCTTGTATTTTCTCATTTTCTCTCTGCTGAATGCAGAGGCTGCCTTTTTGACAAAATACTCCAGCGATAACTTGTAGTGGACAGGGTAAGTACAAAAATTGATTTAACAGAACAAGAGATATTGTCTTTTTTCATTCTTCAGTTCATTTTCGACAGTTCCGAGATTCAGGTGTGGTATGCTAGCAGCAGCTAACGTAGCCTTGAACCTCTGGCCTCAAGCAGAGATGAAGAGCGGGCTACAGATGTCTGGAAAATATCACTTCTTTTCTAAATCCACACACACAAATTTATTCAATTTTTAAACTCGTAATCTTCAGCTTGGATCAAACTTTTATCAGAGTTTATCAGTTTTCACACAGCTCCCTCTGGAGCCACAAGACGAGTAAAAAAAAAAACTCTACTCAGACTTTGATGTGTAAAATCGGTGCACTTCCCCTTTATGTAAAATACTGTAAGCCCACAACGTGGTATTCAGGCAAGAAATGTCATGTTTGTATTAACTTTATATTATCTCTCAGCTTATTGCTGTGCTGTGCAGCAATTTATAGCGAGCAATGGCTGCAAAATGAGTCTACTACAAGACAGCATAACAGTGTAGGCCTATACTACAGTCTACGATAGTAACTGCAGGATAAACACACAGCCCCTTGTGGTATAGTTGTTACAGCAGATGCTAGATTGTCTGTAATTAATCTGTGTTCCTTTTTCCTGGATAAATTCTCGTATTTATGACTTTTTCATAAGGGGTTTCATGTATAATGGAAGCCAGAGGGAATGGGGAAGAATGTAAATTAAGAGTCAAGCTTGTTAGAAGGCCAGTTTGAATGTTTACATGCTCGACTTGTCCTGGGTCAACCCTAGTTAACAATTCATGGTGGAAGTTTCTCTATCTTTCAGCCAGTACTTGGCACAAATGGCGTCTGGAGCCAATAGGTTGTTCAGTCTGTCTCAGTGCACTCACTCAAACCCTTTTTAGGCTGTCTGTTCCGGTTGTCCTCTTCATCTCCTCCTGTCTGTGTCTGCCTTCTATTGGAGACCTGTAGGTCAAGGTCCCTGTGCCACAGATGTGGAACACTGAGTTTTCAGGCCAAAGCCTCCCCTTAAGCATCAGAACAAGTCAAGTGGCCCAACAAGGAATACTTTGAAGAAAAACTGCCATTTATATGAATATGACCATTTATGTAATCTGAATCTTGCTATATTTAAAGGAGCAATTTGTAAAAATTGGCCACTGCTTCATGCTCCTCACTTTGGCTGTAGCTAAAATACTAGCTCAGTTATCTCAGTTTTTTTTTTTTGTAGCTAAAGGCCCTACTATCAGTCAAGTCTGGCTGGATATGCAGCTTGGATCACTCGTATTTATGTTTACACTGTGGGTTAGGAAACTGGCTCAGCAGCCTCTTCGTGAACACGGCTGGACCGGGACCAAACACAGCCTTTGAGGTCGAGGCCAGTTTAACAACAGGGAATTCTGTACTGTGGACTATGACTCTGGGAGCAATGAATATGACAGTATACAGTAAAGTATTTTCACATCTAACATGGCGGATTAAGGATTTATTTTCAACCAAACCAGAGGTGGTCATTGTTGGAACAGTAGCAAGCCAAACTGTTTTTGTTCATGATTTGTTCATGAAAAAACAAAATGTTTTTGGTGACTTAATTTGCTTATGTCACATTTGAAGTGTGTTTTCCGGAAAAGCTTGTCTTAGTTCAGGAAACAAGCTTAGTTCATAGAGGAAAGAAATATGAATTCAGAAGGTGTTTGGTTTATAACAGACAATAACTGTAACCCGTTGAGTCCACTAGGCACAGCACGTCTGTGCCAAGTTTTCAGCAGTGGCACATTTTTCCCACCTTGGCTTACTCAGATTTTGCTGATTTGTTCTTCTTTCCTTGCTTTTTGTGCTTCTACCATGGATAAGCTACATACTTAAATTTTTTTTTTTTTTTGCACATTTGTACCTTTTTTGTATTTTTTATGTGAGTATTTGTGAGTCTGCACAGGGTCTTTTATTTTGAAAGCTGAAAACAGACTCTCTATGGTTTTTCTGTGCCTGACTTCCTACCTGCTCTATCTGCTCTGTGCAGCTTGACACGGCATCCATCAAAAATAGACTCGGCGTACATTTGAAGCGGAGCAGAGCAGAGAGCCGCTTCTGGGACGCGCTGCAGCGCCGCTGGTGGAATCACAAGCATTGTCTACAATGGCAGTGATCAGTTCCGGCAGACGTGGTGCAGCCGTAACGTGATGCAGCCATACTCTGTGGAATCAAGCCATAAGAATATTTCCTTTCTTGACATTCTGTGAGTTTAATTTGTGCATTTATTAGACGATAAAAGCTAAGAGAGCTTGTGAAAGTAGTAAGTCGATGCTCGCATACAGCTACATGGGGATCAGAGACTCTGGAGGCATAAAGTGGTATTAGGATGGGGATGGGTTGCAGATATCTTTGCAACATAATACACAGATGTCTTTGACATTAGGTCAGAACTGTTACTAGTACAAGGAACTTGCCCCTGTGGAAACCACAAAACACAACATCAAAAATAAAATTATCTAAATAAAAATCTCTTTCTGCTTCTTTTCAACTGGCTTGCGTACTACTCACTGTCACTCTGCCTGGAAAAGTGTAAACACAAGCTCGTTTCATTTGCTTTCACTGAGAATCTGCACCCGGTGGCAGACATTAAGAAAAATTATACAGGAATAACTGAGCATAGCCGTTCTTGTTAACTTACATAGGTCATATAAAAGCATTAGTGATAAACTGAGACTATTTTATAACCACTTAAAAACTCCTTGTAGTAGCTTTGAATTAAAATTCTGGCCATAATTTACACATTGCACCTTTAAAAGTATCAGCAGAAAGTATTAAACAGATGTGTGTTAAGTAACCATCAAGCGCACCACTTTATGAGCTTCTCAAGCACAAAACTTCATGAGCTCAAGTGCTGCATGATAAATCACTTCACAAAAAGAGTTAAAATCTATTATCAGCAGAGATAACCAATGTCCTTGGCAGTTAATGGGTGTCCGCGTGGAGTACAAGAGTGTTGTGTGAAGTGTGTTGTGTGAGTAGGCAGCCATAAGGGAACTGAGCCATGTCTGTGTGCTCAGCAGAGTACATCAGGACTGAAAGGGACATCAAAGAGTGACGACAAAAGGATTATGATGAGCAGGAGGTGTGTGTGTGTGTGTAGGTGTTGGGGTCGCTCTCCAGTCACAGGGTTAATGAATAGCAGGATGGGGGAGGCCTTCTCACTCTCCTGCTAGCCATCCATAGCATGGCATTCCCCTGTCAGCAGAGCACAGTCTTGGAAGGGGGTGCTCAGTCCAACGGATAATGGGTATGAACATAGGAATAAAATTTATCATGCATATTAAACCACAAAGCTGGCCTCAGAATATACAGAGTGCATAAAAGGATGCACAGAACGTGGTGGGAAAACAAAAAGAGGAGAAGAAACCATAAAGAGAGGAAAGCCCAGGCCGAGCCAGCCCTCCCCCAGCTGGGAGATAAAGATGACTGATATCTGCTCCACTTTCAGCCCAATCTCTTTAATGCTAAGAGGAACCAAGGATACGAGCTAAGAGAAAGGGAGAGGGAATTGAGCACAGGGTAGGGCAACTCTTTCCCCCTCGACCAAGTTTATCACAGTTGAATTGCAGACATTGCACTATCTTCATCACTTTACCCCGCCTCGCCTCCCAGCCTCCTCCTATATCCCTGACTAACACACTCGTGTTTGTGGTGGCAGACAAACACCAACATCAGGTCCCTGGGCAGATGTGCTTCCCAGTGTTCTGCACAGAAAACGGATTGTTCAAATGCTGAATAATTACCATGATAATCATCTCCAACCCACAAGGGTCTGAAAATGCATACCTGACATCTGACATTTGGTACCCATGGCTCCTCTCTCAATCTGCATAATCACATTCCTGCCTAATTTCCATGCATATGTTTGGGGAAAAAAGACAGAGGTTGAATTTTTTGCATTGTGGTGTGGGCACAGAGGGAATAAGATACCACAACACAGTCTATGTGCATTACAGCCAAAACAATTTATCGATTATCAGCAACTACGTATTTTGATAAGCAATTTTTAAAGCAAAAACAGTGAAAAAAAAGCTAAATAATCTCTCGTTCCAGCTTCTGAAATGATAAACTTTGATGCCTGTCCTTTTTTCCACTGTGAGTGGAATATATTTGGATTTTTGACTCCTCCTGATCGAACAAAGCAAGACATTTCAGAGAAGTCACCTTGGATTCTGAACGATAGACCAAAAAAAAAAAAAGATACTGCAATTGTGATATGAGTCAATTTTGAACGGGAATGATAATCTTTGCATTTCATTTTCGCCGAAAAAAACATAAATATTATGATGAAGTGATTTTTTTATGGGCTCTGTACCAAACAAGTTTGTCCCTTTACTTCTGGAGAATATGATTTATAGGCCGGGACATCTAGCACCACAATGTTTAATTCATAGTGGTATGTTGGGACACTTTTTACTTTTATCAATTAATTTATTATTCAGCCCTACCTCAAACCTTGAAACTGTGATTGGTATTTTTTTGCTATGTCATTTTGCACATCATAGACTAAACAATTAATCGGAAAAATAATCAGCAGATTAATCGATAATGAAAATAATCATTATTTGCAGCAAGGGTTGCAAATTTTGTGCATTTTATTTAACCAATAGTTAACAACTGCTTAATTATTAATAAGATACAAAATGCTAATTTTTTTTTTTCATTTTCATTTTTATGCCAAACGAGGCACAATTACTGCAATTTCTAGACTTTAATTATTGATTAACACATTTTTAACTGGTTAAATAATTAACAGTGATTAATTGATTAATCATGAACATCTTTATTTGTGGCCCCAATGCACATGAGATACTTCCCTCATGCTGCACAGTAGCCTGCACCAAATGTACCAGAGATTGTGTTGAGACCTTTAAGGCATTGTACAAACCTCTACTTGTCACCTTTGATGTATGAAACCTGTAAGTATTACCCATGAAGGGGCATTTAGATTGTCAGTAATTGCTTCCCAGCAGTGGCTGTTCATAGGCTCGACTGGGATGGTACAAGAAAACAATTATTTTCATTTTCAAAAGGAGTTCATGTACTAAGAGCAGGTACAGAAATGGGCAACATTACAGCAACTCCTTTGTGTGAGAGTTTCTTGAAAGGACAAACATTTTCCAATACTATGGATCATTTTCAGGCCGTTATTACTGTAAGTTGTACAAATGCATTTACAGTTCAGTGCAGTCAAGAACCTTTGGGGGGGGGTTCACTGTTTTGGTGCTGTGCTGCAACACATTGGATTTAAAATGAAACAATGACTGTGATGTAAAAGTGCTTTTTGAGGGTATTCACATCTATACAGTATGGAAAAGTATGAAGAAGTATGGAATTTGATTTTAGCCATTTCCAGCTTGTATTCTGTTTTCTAAAAGAAAAAAAAAACTAAATATAAATTGATCATATGAGCAGAGTTTTTTCATGGCGTTTGAAAGAAGCAGCCAGCATCCAAACTATCCCTTTAAGATTCTCTGAACACTTTATGCAGCGATGTATGCAGAAAAGTACGAAAATGCTTCTGATTTTTTATTTCACTGTGTAAAAAGGAAGGAAAGAGAAAAAAAAGGAAGAATTTTTTGTCATGTTTCTAAAAAATAAGTATATACAAACACAGATGACATTAACTGTTGTACTAAATTTTCTCCTTGACATTCATAAGTTAATTAAAAAATTTTCATGCTGGTAAATTCTATAACTTCTGTATCGTGGCATATATTTTTTTTCTTAAATTAAAAATCAACATAATGACTAATGGAGGTGTTTATGTAAAAAGAGTGTAAGTCAGACAGCTCCACTTCAAAGAAGCATTGAGTGCAGAGGTTTTTTATCAACATTATAATAAAAGGAATAGAGCCATGTCAGTAGCAGTGGATATTGTGCCTATGCATTAAGAGCAGTTTGTATTCAATGTTCAAGTAGGCACTGAAATATCTAATAAAAACATATAAAAACCTATTTATAAGAGGATTTTATATCAATGTTTATCTCCGGGTTTCCTAGTTGGAACATCTTTGCTGTCCTGAAACAGCTTGCATGGGAACACAGAGACAGCACAGTATATCAATTACCTCAGTAGCGCGTATGCTGCTGCAATGCACAGTAAGCTTTTTTCACACGTTTAAGACATTTATAAGACATTAGGAGATAACAAGTTGAAAATGGTGAGAAGTGATTAGGCAGAGCACTTGACAGATATGAGAGATGTAGTTAGTCCCTGTTTAGCACTTGTACAGCATGTCTCAGTCTGAAGGTAAAGCAGGCGGGGGCTTCCTCTCCCCGCTCTCACCACAACACATGGCCCACTCACATATTCACAGCTCTGCAGAGCAGCTTGGCTTCAGCGTGAGCTCCAATCCCTCTCATTCTGAATCATACTGTGATGGGACAGCAGTCCAGCCTCTCATATTTCCTCAAAAGGACAGTCACTGATACAAAGCTTGACTGGCAGCCAGATCCATCTCTGTAGCTTTTTGTTGCCTCCACCTGAGAGAAAAGCCCTTAAACTGTGATGGCCACTCATTCCCCTGAAAGGCCTTTATGACTGAGTGGCTCAAGCGAAGTGTCACCCCACAGAGGATCATCTGATGTGGTCGACCACGGGGTGTCTGTGTTTCATGTGTTACACATTGCAGACCCAACAATGCAGGCCCTCCCATGCCTCTCCCTCCCTTTGTTTCTCATTATTGAGCTAAATGGAATTAAGAGCTTTTCTATTGGGATCCTTTTTTTCTGCACTCGCCCTTTTGAACAACCTGAGGGGGATTTTAACATGCTATTACCCTTTGACACAGTGCCGGTATTGGAAGTAGGAGAGTTGTGAGGTATTTAGCCAGGGCTCCAGACAGTGAAATAGAAGGCAGGAAAAGACCTGCACTCTCCTGCGAGAAGAGATGGAGAGGGCGCCTGGGGGCAGCAGGGGTGGAAGGCCCCAGCCTGGGCCCTGTCCACTGCAACCTGCCAGACACAGCCTGAATCCCATTTATTCCTGGTGACCTTAAATAAAATGCTGGCTACCCCTGTGGGCCCCATGTGGGGCCAAAACCAAATGGGCTGTGTTCTCCAGTCTTTCTACCCCACTGCTAGAGAAAATGAGCTTTATCTGTGGGGGAACTCGGGGCCATGTGACTAAATGCCCCCTTCCCTGCATGAGTTTCCCCACAAACTCCATTCCGCAGTTAATCTGCAAAGCTGTCGCCTTTTAATTACTGGCTTTTGGTACTGGAGTGCTCCAATGTGCAAACCTTTTGATTCATTTAGCAAAGTTTCAGCTTATATATCACCAGGGCGGCTGGACAGTTTGCAATTTAAGACACATTAAAATTCGTTATCATGGGAAAGTACACATACACCCTCCACACACATGCTCCCCAAGGTGACATGAGGGCCGTCTGACAAATATGTCAGTTAATTACTGCAAAGGAACCGATAAAAGAAATGTGAAATCCTCGCTGATTAAGTTAGGTTGTCAAAGCACTGGGTGGTGACAAGTATTAGAGAGGTGAGAAATTGTTAGATGAAGCTCAGTGTGTGTCTTTCCATGTCTGTCAAGGACTCCCAATGAATAATACAATGTATCACAGATTCATATTAAGTGCTTTGATATTTGAAACCAGTTAAAACTGGTATCTGAAATGTTTTAGTTAATAAATCATTCATTTCCAGACAGAGCCAGTGGACTGGAAGTGTCGATTTCACACCACGTTTGTATTTTCATGCATTGAAATCAAGCATAAGCTCAGTTGTATCACACTTCGCTAGCTGCCACATTTGCCATGCTTTGCTTTGCATTGGTTGATTCACATAAACAGCAGGCGTCCACAACAGCTGCGCCGCACATTGGTTTAGACCAGGCCTTTTCAAAATCTGAGACTGTGGGCCTCCTCTCAGACAAAGCCTGGAAAAAGTGCTCCCCCCCATAAAGGAGCAATATGTTAACAACTGCACATCCAAAAATGAGTACTGCACTCCAAATAGCCTGTTGGAGCCATAGACATCTTATTTAAATAGGTTGAAATCCTATTAAATATACAATCTTTGGTTGAAGCATCAGACCAGCATTATCAACTTAACATGTTTCTTTCATTTCGGATGACATATGATGATCATTTTATGATTTATTACAGTAAATATATTACAGATTTTTCCTTTGATTTACTTGCCAGTTTTGCATAATTCCTTTAAATCTTTGGGACTGCCATTATGTTATTTGATCACTGATCAATTGAGCCAAAACAACCTACAATATTGCTGTGTTACATGACTTTAGATGTCATCAAATACATAAAAAAAGGTCTGTTCAAAGGCATGTACATATTAGCTTTTGACTCTAGGGAAGTCAGGAAACAATTAAATATCCTGAACTATCACTTTTACCGAATCACACACATTTAGGCTACTCTGTGTGATTTCCTTTTTGATAACTAAGCTAATTTTCACTTTCATTCACTGAGCCTCCCCTCAAACTGTTTTGAGCCCCCCAGAGAGGCCTGCCTCACACTTTATAAACCTCTGGTTTAGACAGCCTGCCATTGCCAAGACTGTGAAGAAACTTACTTATTCCACTTTTAATTCATTCAAGGGGTGTGCCATATCGTGTATCGTTAACTGTTTTCATATTGTGATTATGGCAATATTACAATATGATAAATTCCTATCATGATGATAGCAATATTACGGTGGAGGAGTTGGTTCCAAAAATGGAAGTGACTTCAGTCGTGTGGAAGTCGTTTGGTTACAAAAGATGAGACAACAATCTACGCTAATAAGAGAGTGACAGAAGTGACAGAAGACTGTAATAACAAAAGGAGCAATACACAATAAACAAATTTTACCACCTCTAACAGAAGAACCTGGCGGAGCAGGAGGAGAGCCAAAAATCCTGCAAGGAGAGTTCAACAGCTATTGTGAGTTCTACACCAAGAATATAAATAACCTAAAATATTAAGATATTATTTTAGGGCCATATCGCCGACCCCTAATTCATTCATCTGATTTATTCGTAGCTTTGTTCATTTGGCGATTTATCTCCTCTGAAATAAAAAACTCTACTGTCTTCACCTCATTTCTTTTCCCTGGGATTTCCAAAATATTAGAAACGTCCCGTCTAAGCTAAGAAAGTTGCCGATCCATCAAGGGCACCTCTGTCACATGAACCCACGCAGGGTAATGGCGGTTTTCAAGTGCCCACTACACGTCCACGCAGAGCCAAAGTCTGCATGAGCAACTCTAATTAAAGTGGAGTTAATCACAAATAGCAGGATAGGGCCACAATTGAGGCATATGTTAAGAATGAATTACTAATTAGAGCGGCAAGCAGTGAGACAAGTCCCAGACTGCTTGAGAAGTCTCGGCACGTTACTAATATATGAAAAGGTATAAACAAACAGCAATCTGGTTGTTTAGCTCCTCCATCCCACTTACAAGGATCCAATTATGGCAGATCCCTGGAGCCGCCAATACAATCAGGCAAGAGTGAGTCGGCGTTATGATTAACTGAGAAGGCCACATACTCTCTATGGCTGCTCCAGCCAGCCAGCAGGCCTCCTTTGACAGGGGCGGTTATGTGGCTCAGTGAGCCCCAGGGCTCCACTCCCAGCACAGGCCAACGGAGAGCCCAACACAACAGAACACAACAACAAAACACAGCCCCAGCCTCAGATACTGCATTCAGGCTGTTGTTGTAATATGTACAAGCTAATTCACTGGATGGCTTGCTTTTATAGGGCGCCCCACTGGGTGTGGTATAACACACAATTAACACTGTAAATTCCTTAAACAATGCTTATGGCACTGATGTGTCAGGGGAATACACCTGTTCCTCTCTCAGCACCTTATGACTTCAAACCAGGATGGAGGACCTTACCTTTGACAATTGAGCATTTATTTTCTTTAAAATGCAGCAGAATTTTCCCATCAGCTCACAATCAGAATCTTCCCCAAGCCACTAATCTTCATTGACAGCATTTATGTCCGATCAGCGGGCAGGCTTTGAGACTTGAGCGTCCACCGGTGAGCACCAAACGCACAGGTAGTTTTTAAGCAGAATAGCTGCTGAACAGAATAATTCTATATCACATCCTCTCCAGTGCAGCCTGCATCCATACATCCAACTGTGCTTTTCACCACACTTTCAGCAGGAATATCAGTGTGCAGCCGAGAGGTAAGCTGGGCGATGGATGAAATGTGCTTTTTTGCCATTTATCATTCAGTGCTGGAGGTCGTGTACAGTTAGCCATCTGGATCCTGGGGAACTGTAAAACATTCTCCCTGATACCAGACTGTGGGGAGCAGTTGAGCCAGAGACAGAAGCAAACGTGTCGTGTTTTTTGTGCACACACAGCTTTGGCAAAGAGGTAAAGAATAAAATAAAGTCTTTTAATTGATTATATGTTAAATTCTGAAACGTGAGGGTAGTTTTTTCTACAGTAGATACCAGGGATGCAATTCTTCTGGACCTGATGGAGACAGCATGTACGCCTACCTATGTACGCCTAATGACCTTGCAGCGGCTACCAATTTGTTTTACGATTGATTTTACTTATTACTTTTAAAACCCTTCATGGCCTGGCCCCAGAATATATATATATGAACTGCTGCCCCCCACCAACTAGTGCACAGCCTCAGATCCTCAGGCAGGAACCTGCTGACTGTTCCTCCCACCTCAAGACTGAAGGGAACTGAGCGTTTGCTGTTGGAGCTGCTCGGCTATGGAACGACCTGCCTGAGGAACTCCAGCTTGCTACATTAGTACCACTTTTGAAGACTTATTTTTCTTATAATGTAATTTTAATTCTTAACTATTGAGTTACAGTGTATTTTCTTTAAGTTGCACTTCATATATTTGAAGTTTCATTGCACAAATTGTTTTTGTTTTATCTTTGGTATTTTATTTATTGCTTTTAATTATCCATTTTATTTTATTGTTTACTCGTGCATTATTGTGTATTTTACTGTTGTGTTTTATGTGTGAAGCACTTTGTAATAGTGGTTTTGATAAGTGCCCTACAAATAAAACTTTATTATTAAATTATCATTCAGTATTGTAGTCTGCTGTCAAATGCCAAAGAGAGAAGAATAACAGCTACTGGCAGGGGAGAATGACAACACGTTTCAGGTGGCAACAAGTGCAGTTGCAGCAATGGCTCTGCCGTGATTCATGGAAAAGAAAAACAGAAACAATAACTGTAAAAAACAAACAGTGAATTAGCAAAAAAAAACAGTATGCAAACGAAAGGAGGAAACATTTCCAGCTCAGGCTGAGTAGAGTGAGTTTTAATTCATGCCACATTACATTAACAACATATGATCCTTATCCCGAAATACACATTACCATTATTTTTGATTGAGACAGCTGGCATTGCTCTTAGTCAACAATGTCCCATGACTTTTACAATGACGAAACACTAAAGGCTATAGTATTTAGGGTAATGTAATGTAGCCATCGCTTGTAGTATTAAGCTACTGACCTGACTCCTCATCACTCTGTCATCAAAATATAACATTACATTTGAAATAAATATTTCCAGACTAATGGTCTGTCACCATGTCAGTAAATTGAAATTACTGCTTGCAGTCTTGCACTTGAGTTGCACTTATATTACAGACACGAGCAACAAGGATGAGAGCAGCCATACGTCACGTCCCCGTTTTGAGAACGACCACGCCGCCTTTTGTGTGAAAAGAAGCGCCCCAAAAGCAACCTGTGCCTGTAGATCAAAGTGAATCAGAAAAGAGTCTATGTGATGGTGTAACTAAAGTTCTCACTATGAAAAATATGTCACTACCATAAAACACCTGCTTTTAGAATTGAGTTTGTTTCAACAGTCATCCACTTGAAAAACTACCTGGAGTAGAGGAAATTATGTTAATAATCAGCATAAATTGTGCTGGCCTGCCTTCTAATAATAAACGTAAACAGCAAGTAATGTAAGGAGTGCAGCTAAAACTGACTTGTTTTCTTGTTTTCTGCTTCTCTCTGCCCAAAGTAAACGGAAGACCAGAAAAATAAAGTGTCTTAATGATATAAAAATGACAGATGTCTGAAATATTATTTTCAGAAATTCAGTAAGGTATGTGTCAGGTTCGTCCACTTTGATGGAGGCAGACTGAACGGATCCCTATTTCTTAAATTTTTTTCCTATATAACTTTGATCGGCAAAGACATAGCATAATTGTTCACCTAACTGGCCATACAGCGATACACTTTTCTTATTTCTTTATGCATTTAAATTGGCAAAAACCTGGGAATTTGTATTTACCACCAGGCAAATTAAAGTGGCTGTTTTCAACAAAAAAGGGGCGAAGTACCCGGATATAGGCTGCTCTCATCCAAGCTCCACTGACAGTAATTTGCCTCAGGCTTAGTAAATATCCCTCACAATATTTTGTCATAGAAGCTCAAAGTTTTCTTTTTTTCAGGTCTTTTACTGTGGCATCAAATTGGGTATCAAGAATCATGGAATTTCACTGATATTTGTATCAAATACAAATTTTCTGGTATCATGACCTTCTTAAATAAGTAACAGCTGTAAGCGCAGCTTGTGTAATGTGTTGGTCAAATGATATTTAGGCATATTTTGAGATATTTAAATGTTGCTGTTTCTCTTTTTCTTCCCACAGGCAGTATGTGGTACACTTTTGTAAAGTAGAAAGAGGATCACTCAGATCATCACCAGCCATCCGGCGCTAACAAGAAAGACACCTACAGACACACCGCTGGAGGTGAACAGCATGATACAGTCAGCCCTGCACATGCACAGATGCACACATACACACACTGGCAGGGCACTCTGCAGGTGGAAAGCAGCGTGTTCCAGCCTTAACTTTAACCTGTGTGGTGCTGCGTAAGATCCTCACAATGACACAGCCCACCTCCGATGCCTTTGTTTCCTTTACTCTGAGCCAAGAAGGCCTGGTGGTTGAAAAAAAAGGCCTCACACTTCAGTTCAATTAGAGACGCTGATTGGTACCAGCCCTTATTACAGCAGGAGGCTACTCAACCTTAAACTACGTCCAACTTTTTCACTCCTTGATCCAATCTGGAGCTTCCTCCTGCCCTGCTTCTTGTTTATACTCATGGCTTATATGAATGTGTCTATATGTGAGTGTGCATTTGTGTGTGTTTTAAAGTACACTCTGTTAGTACAGCAGCACCGGCTAGCCAAGTCTTCGCTCCCCTCCCCAATGATTAATATGCAGGCTTATGGTGGAGCTGCAGGGACAAGGGGGAGGTCGAGACTGGAGATTTTTCTGTGGTTTAATTAGTGCATTCCTGGCAAATTCTCCATCCATAATTATGGCCAGGGTTCTTTCTGACCTTTCCGGTATTTTCTGCATGTTTGGCTTTTATCTGATCATGTTTTATTCAGGATCTTTGTTGTGTACATTCTGTTCAGCCTGTCTCCACTGCTGCACACTCACAAAAAAACACTTTACAGGTTGGCCAAACGGCACTTCTATCCTTTATGATTTCCCTTTGATTCTTTTTCTCTCTCTCCACTCGCTGAAATTACAAGGTTCCACCATGAAGTGATGGGGCCAATGTGGCACTGGCTGAGAAGCTTGTCCAGAGGGCAGACATCCATATTTATAAACATGTCATTCTGTTTGCTTTCATAAAATTCTATTTTGCACAGCTGAGGGAAAAAAAACGTTCTAACAACATGTGAATATCTTGCCAATGTCCCCATCAGCCACCCAATGGATAAAAAAGAAACTGTATTTTTCCTCTGAGGTGTTCTTTTTGACATCAGGGAGGAGGCGGCGAGAGGCAGAGTGAGTAAAATGTATATTTCAGCTGCAAAAGGAGAGAAAAAATGATGGAAAAAAATCAAGCTGTTGAGTTAAGAGCTTGCACATCAGTAATCTTAATAACAAGCATAACACCAGCTTACAAGGAGATTTATTATGTCAAACCAGGATCTGTACGTTGGAAACCTTGCCACATATAAGTTGGATGTCTTCATTCTCCGTTATCAAAATGCACAGCCAAGAAAAAAAGAAACAAGTCAAGATGGAAATGTGGTGCACAAGCCTGTCACGCTCTATACTTCATAAGCCGTGTCACTCTGCACACTCACAGATGTAGCCTGCACAAACTATAGACATGATAAAGAGCCATAACATGAGCGTCTATGCATGCACATAGGCACTCACACATACACACAAACATTGCACATATACAGTAAGAGCAGAGGCAGCGCTGGGGGGATTTGGGCTGCCAGGGCCCCCTGTGGGGAAGCGATGGCTTCCTGTTTGCAAGCCTTTCTTTAGTGAAAATGCTTAAAACGGGCCAAACGAGAGCAGTGCTTATCCAGCAAAATTGCTGCTAGATGGAGCAGAAAGTGCACAAATTTTCTATGACACCCCAGTAATGAGGTTTTATATTGACCCAGGCACAGTGAGTGGAAGGGCTCGCTGCTCCTCTTCTCCTAAACTCAGTCAGTTCTCCTCGCCCTCTATTTGGGGCCCCGCTACAACAACCAGTATGGGCTCAGACAGGTAGCAGAGCACAAAAACACACAGAACTAAATGAGGGGCACTCATCTGGTATTCATAAATCTCCATTATACCACTGGTTTTTCCTTAAACTGTGAGAAAGTAAATTATTTTCCTTCTCACACAGTAGGAACATATTCTCTTCCTCGTAACATCAGAGCTGTTTTGGCATGAAACTGTGCTCATTTTTTCAACGGGTCTTATCGCAAACACAAGCGCAGACAGCAATTTTCATGGCAATTTATCTGGTGAAGGTAAACATACAAACTTCCCCAATATCACATCAACCCTTTCAAGCATGATGTGCTTTGCCTCTTTCACTTTGATATCAAATGTTCACTTGGTAAAGCTTTAAATGCTCATCAAATACAACTTTTAATGAGACAGATAGAGTCAGTGCTGGGTGCGGGATGTGATGCTCACTATTATACGCAGGTCAAACTTTGTGCACTATCCAATTAATTTATAGCTAGACCAATTAGTCAATTAATTGAAAAGAAAATTATTTGCAGAGTATATTGACAATCCATTAATAGTTTAAGTAATTAATGCCAAACATTCTCTGGTTGCAGCTTCTCTCCTGTGAAATTTTCAGATTTTCTCTGTTTTATATCATAAAACAAGTTAAGTGAATATCTATTGGTTTTGGTCTGTTGTTCAGACAAAACGAGACTTTTTTAGATGTGAATTTGGGTTCTGGAAAAATTGTGGCAGACACTTTTTATGACATTTCATAGATCAAACAATTAATCTATTAATCGTGACAATAATTGGCAGATTAATGGGTGAATGAAAATAATTGTTAACTGCAGCCCAAATTAATTTATTAATCCTTCTGAGCCAATGTCAACATTGAAAGTGTATTTGATTCTCCAACAGCTCAATAAAAGCAGTATTTTATTAAACTATTTGTTCACATTATTGTCTCCTAAAAAAAACATCAACTGGTTTGCCACTGCAGGAATTGTCATGTTAACTGACATAAAAAGTGATGCTGACTGTCTTAGAAAGCACATTTAGAGTTCAGTTATATTTATATTTGTATTTTGCTCTAGACGCCGCACCTTCAGAGAAGAACTGCTTCTCCTCAGAGAAGCCAGCCTGGACGCTCCTCCTTGCTCATTAAACTGTCTGCTGATTTTAATGGAGATGAGAGAAGCTGATGTGATTGGCCATTACTATAGGCTGCACCAACTCCACCTGCTGAAAATGTATTTTTATTCTACAACCTGCTGATATGTATTGTATTAATGTTCTTTTTCAGACTAATCCTCTTTTACAGTTTGTGCTGCATGAGTTTTGCCTCTGGTAATCAAACTGCAAAAAAAAAAAAAAATGTTGACACCCACATAGGCTTGAAATTTGAAGCATACATTTTACTCTTTTAAAACAGTGAACAGACATAAAGTAGCATTTTATCTTTTGGTTTAAAAATGAAATAAATTATTTTATTTTATTTAAAGCAGAGATATGTAAGACCCTAGCTTTACTGCATTCCAAATTGCGAGTTGGACTCATAGACAGTGACACTTGATTTAAACAGGAGTTAGGTTTCATTGGGATAAAACATTTCTTTTTCAAGAGTGCTCTGGACAAGACAGGCAGCAGTACAAATACAATGTTACAGACATGCTAGAACATACTGTACACATAATAATTCAAAACAAAAACAAAGTACAGAATCATGGAATATCAAAAAAACATTTATCAACATTCAAAACATCAACAGCCAGATGTCACTGCCCACATGTCATGTAGAATCACTGTACATATATCGAGTGAGAGCAGCTTTGAAAGCATACTTAAACGCCCCTTTTCTCACTTCAGTGCAGACTTTGGGGATAGTTAGTAAGAATATGTCCTGGGAGCGAGGACAGTAACTTCCTGTACTCGTTTCCGTACGATCAGACCAAGAATAGCCTTATAAATAACAAACTGCAATTGTTAGGTCTCAGTACAGACAAAGCAGACCATCCACACTGAGTATATTCTAAGCATACTTTACATATTTCTTCCTCTGATACAGTACATGCAACTTTTGGTCACTGAGAAAAGTACTTTTATACTAAATAAAGACCGTGTGAATGAATTGTCTATAATTGCTGGCTTCTATACAAAACTGTACAAACAGAAGTGCAGATGCTTTGATAACTGTGCATGCTTTCTGTTTGATCAGAATCTCCCTGAAGACATCTCCCTCCCAGAATCCTAAGTGCCTGAGGCAGTGGCCCATGATGCACGGCTCTATATCCTGGAGCTGGAGCAAGTAAAGGTCAGCGCTGGATGTTTGTGAAAACCAGGGAGCCGCTGATCTCTAACAGTTATTGTATTCATACAATGGCATATGTGTGGCACCCAGCAGCACTGTGGCCTAACACTGACATTCAGAACTGAGAGAAAGAAAGAGTAAAAACAACATCTATCTATCTGCGGTGCCGGAGATGAAAGTGAGGCTGAACATAGCTCAACACAGGCCTGGCACTCTCATTAGCAATATTTTTGTATGTCCATCAGGATAGCATGCATCAAGCTATTTTAAGCAAATGCATCACCAGTGGGTTTCTGCAAACTCTGCACTCCTCTGATGAATTAAAAATGTATGCTTGGATGGAAATAATTTTGGTATACATCATAATTATTACCTTAAAGGGAAATTCATATCATTTCGAGAGAGGAGGGTTACTTGCAAGAATTATCTATCTAAAGGATTTTAATAGTTCAGTAAGAGTGGTTATCTGCCTTGCAAACATCTAACCGCCGCATCTCAGGCCATTTAGCCCTGTTTTCTGTATAATCTGTCTGAGATGCCAAGATTCAGTCTGTGCTTTCTGACAACCGTAAGCCTCAAAGGCCACTCATAGTGCATTAAGAATGTTTTCTTTTTGACAGACATCAAAATGTGACCTTTAAATGATTCTTGTTATCAAGGAAGCTGAACAAGAAAATCGATAGAATGCCGCTGGAGAGGAGGGATTAATGCAGGGCAAATTGATCATTCCATTTCATTTTCGTCTTGATTTGATGTGCCAGCCGTACACACCTAATCTGACCACAAACTGCTTTTAACACTTCACAGGAGAATCCTTTGAGCGGAAAAATACAACAAGCTTCTCAGTTACAAAAATGATAGGGCAGGAGCATGAGCCTTTGCTGACAGTTAACCTTAATAATAAAGAGCCTGTTTTTTCCTTTTCTTTTCATCACTTCTCTGTGCTTTTTATAGTGTGCCTCAGCGCTGTTGCTTCCATTCACCACAGGGAATACACGATGGCAAAGCTCATTGTCTATTTCACACAGTTTATGGGTCCATCAAACTGCAAAAACAAATACATTAATCATCAGAACACATTGATAGATCATTAATTATTGTACCTCACTGTTGATGTCACACGTTGTTGAATCCTTTCATGGATAATCAGAGCACTTTGGCGGAACTTTATTAAACAAGCTGTTCATTTACAAAGGCGTGTCTGGACGCGCAGGCGTCGAGTCAGACAGATAAAAGACAATATTTTCTTTTAAAGAATCTTTCAGCAAACATTAAAAGGAATATCTGCCATAGAAGAATTGCACCACTTTCCCGTGCCGCCTCCCGTACACAGCCGAGATTGGGAGCGCATTACCGCCGAAATGCCAGAGCTCGACAGATAACTGCGATAACAAAGATAGCAAATCTGGGAAATGAAAAATGGCACTTCTCTTCTACAAGGAGATACATCAGTGTTTATTAAATCAATGCCAGACAGAGGAATCTGAAGGTAAAATAATGAACCACTTATAAATGATCTTTGCTTCACTGGGCCTTACCTGATCAGGGTGTTCAGGGACCACCAATGCGAGGCATATTAGGAGAGGTCTATTAATCCTAGTGCTTCTCATAGCTGACTATAAAATGCGTGAGTCCTCTGTGACTTACTAGGCACATCCTTTTTAATTTTTCAATGTAGAAAAAAAGCGCCAGCCACACAGCTCTCATTGATTGGGTGTGAAAGTTTGGGTTGTCTGTGTATTTCTGCTGTAACAGTGTGGATATTTCATTATGGTGCTCTGGGACACACATTACGCTGCTCTGCTACCTTTCTACCGGCATCCATGGCAACTAGGGAGGCCGCTCTCCCCGCAGAAATGTGCTTTTAATTGAGTGACATCTAATCAGGCAGTGAAATACAGCGGTAGAGTTAACAAAACAGGTCAACGAGGGACAAGGACTACCAGCTGCAATCGCCGTCACAGTACAGCGCTTAGTTGTGGTGTTGACCAGCCCATATTAGTCTCGTTTTAATGAACAAAATTATAGGGTTGGAGGTATTCCTACAAGATCCTTGGGTGAATGTGTGATTGGATATGATGAGCCCTTCTTAAGACTACACCAGCTTGGGGAGGAGGCATGTCTTTGATGTGCTGAAATTACTGGAGCTGAGAGGTCTCACAAGCTACGCCTTAACACATATTAAACAGGCTCTAAAGGAAATTTTTCACCGTCATCTGTTTTTTTTTCCTCAGCTTGTTGCATGGTGTGCCAGGCTCGGCTGTCTGCTATTTTACTCCTCAAACATGGCTTGTGGTTTTAACTGAAATAGCATTTCTTCCTCATTATCAGATGTTGAATCAGTGCACAGGGGGACACCATCAATTCCCCTCTACCTAAAATCATCTGTGCTGACAGCACTCTGTAGTGACACACATAGATAGAGGGGGTAAAGGCATAGTCTCAGTAAATCTTCTGCCTGCGCTTTGGGGAATCATTGCAATTCATGATCTTTTCTCAGTATGCTAACAATAATCTTCTGCTCGCTCTGTCTCGCACATCACCAGGCATAGCAAACACTTGTCTTCACTGAGTCTCAGGAAGCATCAGCTTCTTCTCGCCATGCAAATTTCAGGCCTGTGCCGCTCTTTGTATTACAACTATGTCCTCAACCTTTTCCAGCCACTACCTTCCACACAGCTGGCTAATGAATCCAGTGCTCATAAGAGGCAAACTTGACAGATACCTTCATTCTCGTGGAGGATTTTACTTTGATACAACCTTGAGCTGCAAACAACTGGAAAATGGACTTTTGCCCCACTTGCTATAGATTACAATAATTCTCTGAGACACGTTTTAAGGCTTTCTAAATGTCTCCCCTAAACAAATGCCCCACTCCTGGAGCGACTCTGCCCTCACTACGAGAAAAAGTACAAGAAGCTTTTGTTAAGCAGGGTATAACAAATGTTTCTGCAGTAAATTCTGCTGGATAAATAAAATGCAACCCAAGTGAAATTTGTCTGTGTTTGTATATTCCACTACGTGCAGAACTGCAAAGTGAGCTCTTAATTGGAAGTACCTTAGATGGATGCTACTAAGGGTGGAGCTTCAGCCTTGTAGTTTACTAGCAGCTGAGCTGTTTTCATATAAATTTGATCTGATCACAGGAGTGAACTTATTGTAAATTTCAATGAGGGTTTTTGCTTCTTGTTACTGCTGCTGGTGGTGGTTTGTTCCATGTATCTTTAACTGGCCGGCTCATCTGTCGTTTTAATAATAAAATAAGAAGAACTTTGTTTGGTGGGAGGTTTTAGCATATGTTCTTAATATTGATGTCATATGTTTTATGTATTTTATTATGTTTTATGTATCTTAAATTTGAGTCTGTGTGCATTCTAATTTCCCTTTGGGCACAATAAAGTTAAGGTTGGAGCTGAAGTTAACATTAAGAAACAGATGGTTCTGATATACTATATTTGCACCACACCACTAAAAAGTGTGCTGAATATGTACCAGTGCAGACAAATAAACATACAACCATACGCTCAGGCCCATAAATTAATTACTGACATTTTAACGGCTCTTTGTAATTGTGTGTTTACTACATTTAGGTATAAACTTATGGAACATGAGAACAAAAAACATTCACAACGGCCTTTTTTGGTTGAAAACATCGGGAATAAAAAATACAAAGCTACGGTGCAATTTATACTGTATCTTCATATTTCTTCATTAACATTAGGACAATAATCTGGCGACTAGTTTGTGATTGCAATCACATTTTAAAATGCTTCTAAGGCGGCGTGTCTTATCATACTGATGGTATTATGGAACCATTTCATCTGCCTCACCTCCAGCGTGAAGCTTTGATGGTGTCAAGTGGGAGACGACAACCAATTAAAAGAAAATCAGTCAAACAACTGGGGGTCAGATCTCAAGATGCTCCCAATCACTCATAATTTCCTGTTGTTATGCTGCATTTCCACGGCTCCTGATTGGAGTCTGATAAGTCAGTGGGCACAATGGTCAGCACATTTGTACATGGAACTGTATCTCATTATAAATAAATGAAAAATGAAGTTTACTACAACAACAAAACACTCTACGTATACAGATTATTTTTGAATAAAGGCAGCTGGCCATAAAACATGACCATGTTGCCTTAAACCAGTGTTTTTCAAATGGGGAGAAACCCCTAGGGGTACTTTGGAGTACTGCAGTGGGTAAATGTTCATTTTAAAAATATCAGTCGTTGCATAATTATATTAATCATTTTATAAAAAAATGGAAATTTGAGTTCAATTAAGCAACATTTACATATTTATATAGACATACTCAAACTTATTATATCACCTCTTCATCACATTAAATCAGATGTTATCATGCTCAAACAATCAAAACTCTGTTTCTTAATGGCGCTTCTACAGGATGTGTTTTGAAGGAAAACAAAATGTGCCACAAATCACATACTATGTGACTTCCTAGGAACCTCTTTGCTGGTATTATGCTAGAGAAGTGTTCTATGCTTGCACACTGTAATATTTTCTCAGACATAGTATGCACTTTGCCTACAATTGGTTTCATACCAAGGTTTCAGAGATCTCACTTTTTTTCCGTACTAAATTGCATGTTAGTATGGAATTTCAGACGTAGCCTGTCAGTAAACTTGGTATCCTGTACAACGTGGCTGAGGCAATATCCTTATTTTGTGTCTTTAGCTATAAAGCAAACTCTTCAATCAGGTAGTGATCTATGGACATTTTTAGCAGTTTTAAGCACTTTAAGCACTTTATCCAAAGTCACTTTTCAAACCTTGAACACAGTACAGTAACATTTAAGTGTTATGAAGGATTTCCATCACCCGTATTAACCCTGTCAATGCAATCGTTAACTGCCAAAAACTGTAAACTGCCATCAAACCTAAAAGAAGAAGAAAGTAACCAGCACAATCACGTTCACTAATGACTGACTATCAAAAAATCAAGAAAATTGATTCGTTGTTGAGGCGCAGTAGGAATATAGCTGAAAAAGAAGTGAAAAGTAAAGCGAAAACAGAGTCAACAAAATACTGTCAGTATCAGGAGGAACATATTTTAATGGGATTTACCCTTAACGACTTGACACTGATGGCACAGCGCTATATTGTACGTCTTTATATAAGCTTTTTTTTTTCTACTAAAATTCTTTTATGGCGGTCAGAGAGTACTTGGCTGAAAGAACATTTCAAAGGGGGCAAGTTATTGAAAAAAGTTTGAGAGCCACTGCTTTAAACAAACAAGGGCAGAGGTATGATGAGGTGCAGCACCTTTAATAATACCTGTGCCCACAACACTGCACAGGGTGGTAGCTCCCTGCTTCTTTCTAAGAATGCAAAGGCTGGGAGATGATAGGAATGGCATGCGTGGGGTCTGGCAGGACAAGGCAGTAGTCCTGATAGTGTTTCTGTGCACGTCCTCCTCTGTTAGTCATTACTGTGTGCAGACGAGGGGTGATGTTTACTCTGCTGAGACAAGCAAGTCTACTGCTCTGGGTTGCAACCTTGTGACTTCCTTCTCCCTCCTGCTGCCAGCTCTCCTAACGTCTAGCCCTGGCCCTGCCACTCCACGGGCTCACTGGCCTATTGCTGCTGCTAAATGCCTACCGTCTACCAGGACCAGGTTTTTGGAATAAATCCGGCAAAAAAATGGATGATGCATTTCTGTGCGTATTGTCTGCCTGGTGGGTGTTGGGATGATATTTCAGGAAATAATAGCATAATACACACAAGGGATGTAATACTGCAATACATTGCTGTGCCATATTTCCTCCCTCTGTCTTAAGTTTCCTTGTGTTGTCACTTTCAAACATTACCTCCACCCACACACATACGAGAAAAAGAGAAAGGAAGAGAGAGCTCGTGACAGAGACTTACTGCAGTACACAATGTATGAAATAGGGAGTTGTAATCCTTGGTAATAGATAGAAAAGAAAATCAATGGAAATATGGTTGAATGGTTTATCATATAAAGATGATGAAGAAGAAATGAGAGCATATAAAAAGAAATTAAAGATGTTAGCAAACACAATTGACAATTTATTGTGGAACGCTAATGGCTCAAGGACAGTGGAAGTAACAGAGCAAAGAAAGACACAAGTGTGGAACAAAAAGGACACAAATAAATTAAGAGAATACAACAGTTATAATGTTACAAACGGAAACAATTATAACAGTTAAAGGAGAAATCTGTAATATATCTACAGTAATAAATCTTTAAATTACCATGATATGTCATCAGAAATTAAGGAATCGTGCTAAGTTGAAATACTCTGAGTTGACAAAAACGCTGCAGCTGCGGTGTCCTTTGAAATGTTGCGGGCCAGAATGACTATTTTTGTTCGTACGTTTCACATTAATTAGGGTTCAAATTAATGCCGAATGTTTGCCAAATGAATAAGAGTGTGTGTATGAGTCATAGCAAATCATTAATAATCTTTTAGAAGGACTAGATATTTATTTATTTAACGGTTAAATTGATCAATTTGTTAATGGAGTCTGGCAGGCAGAAGGCAGTCAGCCACTGAATTCAGATTCTAGAGTGTGTGCTTTCATATCAATGTGCCCTCAGGATAACAGGCTTAGCTTTACATTGACAGAGAACTGACATTCAAATTTCAATGTTGAGCTTGTCTTGCACTCCTGCAGTGTTCTGACAGCCTGCCAGAGCCTTCTCAATTCTAGGAAGAACAACTTGATTCAACCATAGATTGTGTATTAAATAGGATTTTAGCCTATTTAATATACGATCTATTGCTTCAACTTGCTATTTGGACTGCAGCGCTCATTTTTGGTAACGCAATTATTACATATTACTCCTTTAACATAAAAAGGAAGGAAGGAGACAGACGCATGTTGACAGTTATGATAGATAATGGCAATGATTATGATAGATAATGGCAAAAGGGTAAAATCAATCATAATGCACCAAATAAAAAATGAAATGATTACCAAGCTTATGCAGGAGGTCAGGGGTCAGAGGTCAAGTTCAATATAAACACGGAAACCATTATGGCGTCTGCATGGATGTCTCTGGAAGAAATAAACAAGGAGTTGATGTAAGTACACTTCACTGTAAGTGCTGTTTAAGTCCCACATCTACTTGACAATATGTAGCACTCAAACATTAATGTGACACAATGCTGTAGTAAGCACTGATTCACAGCGGCACACAAACCAGAGAAGCTCGGTTTCCTTAAGTGGTGGTGGGCTATTTCAGGGTTTAGTGAATCACAGACACACTTATTCCAGCCCTTTAAAACAATAGAAGGCATCTTTTTATCATCCTATTACAGCGTTGAGACCATAAATTAAGCGTTTGCTCATTTCAAAACCTCTCAGCAAAATTAGGTAGACTAAGCAAGACACCAATGCAATGCTAACACATCACTCATGTTTTATGTTTTCATGCTTTCAAGCCCGCCCCAACTCCTACGCTTACACACAAAGCAAAGCTTACACACTAGTAAGACAAACAGTGTTTGATTTTTTGTTCAACCAAAGAAAAAAAAAAAGAATCCTATACTAGCCTAGAAAACAGTCTGTGAGGCTCCAGCACACCGACGACAACAAAGGCATTACTCTTTGCCAAATAAAGAAAAACTACACAAATGGCTGTGCAGTCGAAGCAGAAAGTATTCATCTATTTAAGCCTCACATAAATGCTTCACTTTTATTTATTTGATATTGTTTGTGTGAAGTGGATAAGAAATACACAGAATAAAAAATATCCTCTCAGATATGATTCACATGTGCTGCACTGAGGTTTTTCAACTTATTGTGTTTGAACTAAATTTTCACTCTCTAAAAGTAGTTCTACAACTTTCCTCTCACAGCCAAGTTCATATGATCAATGTGCTATCAGTGACCGCAGGGTCACGTACACCAACTCTCCACATGTAGGCAGGGTTGCACCAACAGTCTTTGTCTTTAAACCTGATTAAATCATGTTTTAACTTTAAATTATGTTAGACCAAACTTTTGCTTAAAATTTAGAAAAATTAACTTTTGAAATGGCTGCCTTTTTGGATTGAGGAAAAGTGAGTTTTATGTGTCTCTTTTTTCTTTTTACTCTGGTTGATCCATTAAAACAGTCTGCCAGTTGCTTTTTTCCTCATTTTGTGGTTGTCTGTTTTTTAATCTCCCCTTATTTGTCCATATTGCTCCAATAATTCAGCCAACAAGTTATTTTTTTCAAAGGCTAACTAGGCTAACTAATGTTTTAGCTAGCAAATCATGTAGGCTAACATTTTGTTAACTTTTTAGCTAGCTAGCAAACAATGCATTGTTTTGTTAAGAAATACATTATACAATACATTGCAACTGAAAGTTAATGGCTTCCCCTCTTCTTTTATACTTAATAAGTTTTTATTCATTTTAATTTGGGGAAGCATCTACATTTACTAAACAGAGATAAGGTTTTAATTGTGCAACAGAGCTTAAATCTAGATTTGTTAATTTTACACCTTGTTATGTTAAACTCTGATTAGAACTAATCTTAGAATAAATTAATCTTTGTTAGTGCAGCCCAGTTGAGGTATATGTTTTTCACTAGAGGATACAAAGACAATCAAGGCCTTGACATTTTAAAAGGAGGATATTGTCCATGCCCAGTTAAATTCCAGCATGCAAAAGATGTAATAACGCAGAACTGCAAATTTTACAGTGGAGCCCAATAAAACACCCACTAAACACCATCTCATCTTCGGTATAATAGGCTGATGACTCATTTTTTAATTGAAGTCCAAGAAAGTGTACTTCTCAACTATTAAAACCTAAACCCAAAGATCCACTAAGGAGCTTCTAAGGGGCCAGATGTCACATTTATCAGCGAGTAAGACACAATATAAATGGTTTTACTAAGACGAAACATGTTTCTGGGCCCTCAACCCAGCCTGAGCATGAAATCCAAACAGCATTAGATGTAAGACAACACTAGGTACACATTAGGCCCCGAGGCAACATATCAGCATTGAAACAAGAAGGGAAGTACCTTTCGAAACAACCTTGGCTTTTATTAGTGTCTAGCACTTCAAGTAGATCAGGCACAAACTCTCAAATAAACGCATTTTGAGACGTTCCTGTAGTGCTATGAAATATAGAAAAAAAGCCCAAGGGTTGGGGGAAACACTTCGGAGGGCTTCTGCATCTGTGTGTGATTAGTTCCACTACCTAAGATAAAGCATGCAGAGCAAATGTAACCTCATCATAATCTATGTGTCACGAAGGCATGGGAACACTCAACCAGAAAACAACAACAACTGCTGTACGCCGGTATCGCCTACCACTGTGACAGTGCCTGGCGTAAACCATAGTCCTGCCAGTGTTCTCCACCCATCATTAATTGTCTGATCATTGTGGAACAGAAAACAGCACGGGTTTGAGCAGACGGGAGATCTCACAGGTATTAGCTGCTAATTGCCGTCAACCAAACAAGCAGCACTTTCTGGAGAAAACAATCTATATTAATTCTTCCTATTCTCCCCTGCAGAATGCACATTGGAACTTCTTGGGCGCACAAGATAAATGCTTACACCATAATTACAACTAATTGTGCAAATAATTGCAAAGTTCTTGTGCCACCTATACCCACAATAAAATAAAAGCAATCTATGTGGCTCTTGGCTGTGAAATTGAAACAGTCCTATTTCTCTAGTCTGTCTTCTACTCATTCATTATCTAGCGTTTGTATCTGCTCTGTGGTAAAAGTCAAATTTTGCAAAAGTGCGGGGAAGGGAGATGGAGGAAGGCTGATGACAGGGATTCATGGATGCTCTGAATGCAGACATGCTGTTCCACCGTCTCGCCTCTCCCAACAAAACATTTGAAAAGCTTCAAAGCCCAAAAGCTTTACGCTTCGGAATACGTCTTTTGATTATATCCAAGTCTCCTCTTTTTAAAGGATGAAAAAAAGAAACAAACAAAAACATCACCTGTAAATCGAGATAGCCTTTTGCAGAAGGGTTTTTGCACCTAATCCCTTTCATTTCAGGTCAGTAAAATATTAGTGCTTTCTCACTGCTCTGATGGTCAAAGCACATTTCAAAGATTCTGTGTGCCTCTCCAGCAGAGGGAAGAAGAGAGAGGGAGAGACAGGGCAGTGGGGAGCTCAGGCAATCCCCCATCTATTACAGGCGAACCAATCATCAAAGACAAATTACAGTACACTTCACTGGGATATGCTAATTCCAAATTAGATGCAAGTCATCAAAAGATCAGCATTGCAATATTTTGCATCTACAAATTGAAAATGTCTGCTTTCAGAGCAGGTTTTAATACCTATATGGGATGAAAAAAAAAAACGTGAACCCCATCCAGGCCAACAGCATGCATGTATATTAGAAGCATTTTCAATACAGCAAATTTTATGAGGCATTTTGCATAGATTGAAACATTGCGGATGAAAGGAGAGATATAGTCAAAGTGTGTTTTTTGTGTAAGAACAGCAGTTGATTGTCGTCAATACACAATAAACACACCACAGTGCTGGAAACACATTGTCACTGTACAGTGAAAACCACTTATCTCCAAAATTTCCTTTCTTAGGCGGTGCCAAATTCACCGACGTCTGTAAGTCAAACTGTGACACATTTGTTTAGAGTTGTGAATTAAAATTGTTGTTGCTACTTATAGTGATGTAACAATACCTCATTGTAATAATATTATACAATAACTCATTGTATAATAACATCACAATAAAAAGTACAAAACACAATATTCATCACAATATTATTACACAGATTTGTGACATACTTAGTCCTGACTGGTCAATGTCAGCATCCTAAGGTCTCTTATTTCTGAATAACAGTCTGTTGCTACGAATAACAGCCCACTGCCATGGCTGCATTTCTGAACACAGATTCTGTAAAATCATTTTTAAATTAGTATTTTGTGTCAAATTATTGATTTTTTTTAAAGTAAGTAGCCATGTAATAAGCGCAGGGGTCCTGCACCACCTGTCAGAGTTTTTTCACAATAACACACTCACTGTTCATTATCTCTTGTTCTTGTCCTAAACAATAAATCTGATGTGTACAGCATTTTTTCTTTTTTCTATAAAGTGCTCTTTCAAGTGCTTCTGCTTTCCCTCTTTAATGGTATAAACTGTCTTTGGCAATACATTAATGATTTTTTTATGTAAAATTGCAAAGCAAAAACGAGTGCAGAAGTCAGTAGGTGCCCTTTTATAAAAATTAAAAAATAAAATAAATCAATTAACCACGTAATATTATGATACAGATATCCTCACAGCCCGGTACAGTATTAAGACATTTTTTATTGCAGTATCACAATATTTGAGGTATTGTTGCATTCCTATTAGTTTGTGTCGTGTCTTGTTACCTGTGTTGTGACATATAATTCCTCCAACAAAAGAGAATTTTAAAAAGTTAGTAAAATTAAATTAATACTCTAGATTATCGATACTATCTAAAGCACATTTTTAATGCCATCCCTTAACTTAAGCATGATGTACACATCTTAATCCCCTTTTTGTTTTCTTTTTAAGGCTTGAGAGGCATAAAGGTTTCTTTTTTTGTTTGTTTGTGTCTGTTAGCTCAGTGTACTCAGCGTATACAGTAGTGGCTGAAAAAAAGAGCTGCACTAGTATGATCTTTTTTTCTCTCCTCTTAAATGTAGTCATACACAAGTTAATGTGGTTTGTTTCTCATGGACCTTTAAGTTTGAGTAAATAAAACTGGGAATTTGCACTGAGGTCTCTTGGTCCCAAACAATGTTCCAGTTAGATTCAGATTATAATTAGAATGTTGTGGTGGGATTGATTGTTGTGCAAAATGTGCTGTATTACTGCAACCACTGTAGGTAGAGATATCTATTTATATGAATATAATCTGGACTACTGTTATTTTTTTAGATCATCGTACTTTCTGTAATCTATTCTCGTATTAGTTTGTCATGTAAACAGTATTTGTGATGATTATTTTTCTATACTCCAGCCACACATGCTTTCCCACCTGAGAATAAACAAATCATAAGAACATCTAATTTTAGTCACTCCGCAAAACAGCATCCCTCAGTTCCTTTTGTTCTGCAAAATGTTGATTACATATCAACAAACTGTTCTCTGCTTTGCAAAGCATCTAACAACAGATATTATGGTGCATATTTATAATACAATTTCTGTCGAGATCATAAACACGTCGATGACTCATTTTGTGTTTTGTTATAAGTATATGCTTGCTTGGTGAGCTTTATTCGGCACAGCCCGGACATTATCAATGTGTTGTTGATTTGTGGAATAGTGTTGTCAATAGGCAGACGTTAATTGCATCCTTAGCAACATCAATTGCAACATCATCAACAGTACAATAAAAATGAACACATACAGATGAAGCTTCCCAGGTCTCTACACACACAACAAACTGTTTGAGGCAGAGAGCAAACTGAAGTTGCAGGCAGCTACGCACAGCATTCTCACAAAACTATCCTCAGGTTAGTATCCTCAGTTATTGCACATGGCCAAAAAGTAGCCCCACACACACAGAAGCCCCAAGTAAAACCACAAATTGTCATTATATGTCAGATTGAACAAATATACATCATTATTTGTTAATTAGTGAGCTTTAGTAGTGCTGATAGGCAGATGTTGTTACCTCAAGTTCAAGCCAGGCTAGCAGTACTTCACAAAATACCCCAGAATCTAGAGATGGTTTTGCCTGGATATTTCAAACTATGACCCATATATGATGAAATCCATGTTGGATACTCTACAATCATGGAATTGTAAGATGTCAAATCTGGAGGATATCTTATCTCTGGATTGGGACACCATCAGAATATGATGATATTTTTTTACGATATGACTGATGCCCTATTTTTAATGCCACACACATGCTTCAATGACAGAGTGATGGTATGTCACAGATTTGGTCATATTTGACCCACTGAGTCCACATATTTCAGTATATGGCATTAGGGCATATTTGGATATCTTACTTGTGTGTTTGCAACATCAGATGTATGTGGACACAGTAGACTATATGAGGTAATCCTGGCTTAGTATTTGATCTGATATAACGCATTTAAAAAAAATCTCCACATATGCTCCAGATTCATGCAAGAATTTTAAAAAGATACCTCCAGATTCTGGGGTATTTTGAGCAGTTCCTGGTTCCAGTCTAACGCTAAGCTAAGCTAAGCATCAACAGGCAGTAGCTTCACAGTTAGCAAGTGTTGCTTCAACTACATTCATATGTGTGTAGTGATTCAAGTTAACAGCTGTATTGTGTAACATTTCCAAATTAAAATGTCTAAAAATGCTAAACATATAATTTGTTGAGTTGTGAACATTACCAAGAAATACCTAAATTATTCAAGGTATGGTGCATTTTCTACTCGCTGCTGGTTGCTATAACCTCCAGGAAAACACAACAGATACTTTAGAGAGTGACGCAGGCAAATGTGAGTAAACGTAAAGCGAATACAATCTTAATATGTTACCTCATCAATGAACATGATTTCTCCCTGAGTCATATCAGATTTTCATTGCCAACAGTGGTTGTTTAACAATGAAGACTATTCCCCTGATCCCACATCACATTGCAACACAATGTCATCAAGCTACATGTTTTGTTATTTTTTTAATGTAGGAGAGACCATTAGTGGCAGAACCTGCATATTGTGCATTTAAATTACTTTTCTGGCATTTCTTGTGTAGTTAACTACTGAAACTACGATTTTTGACCTTAAACTAAGGAATGATTTCTTATTTTTATTTATTTTTATTTCCTCTCTATTGACTGATGGACATTAAAACCAAAGCTGACATTCCTCAAATTTTCCTGTGACTAAGAGGTTTTTGTGTTTCTTTGGTTTGTGTATAACCACTGAACAAGTGGGCAATTTTTTGCAATAAACTCAAGTGAATAGAATTTTTTGCTGGCTTGTGAAATTTTGTATATATATTTTGCTATCATTTCATATCATAATGTCAATTTGTTTGTTCACAAAGTAGTTTGAACTACAGTACTTTTTCTAAGTAGCTTTAGTTAACCAAACTAGATTCCTCCCTAGGGCAGCTTTGTTGTATAGTTCAACTCCATCCAGCGGAAAGTAATTGGTAGCTTGCAAAGCTATGCTTTCAAAGTAGCTTCCCCAATACTGTATTTAGCTTATAGACATTAGAGTGGTATCGATTTTCTCATCCAACTCTCGGAAAGAAAGATCATTTCCCAAAGTATATTTCCAAGAATGTCAAACTATTCCTTTAAAGCTGATTTTAAGAGACAATCCAAAAGTAGAAAATGCAAACGATTTTTTTCTGCATAAACTCTGACAAAAGGATCAAATCTAAATACGTTTCAAGAGCAATATAATCTTCAGAGTGTACAATGTTGAATGAAAAGATATTGATCCGTGAAGCTACCTCCTCTGATCGGTATGGATACTACTGTTTCCATCATTGTTCTGCCGAGGTTTCCATCGTTGATTTGAGGAGGAGGACTGCCAAAATGCAGTTAGTTTAAACAATAGAAACACAGACAGACAATTACCCGGTCTTGAGGGAGTCAGACTAAAGAGCTGGTCAATATTTCTGTGCAACATATGCATCAAAATGGCTGGGTCAGCTCCAGCGTCTTGCTGCTCACTCTGCTCTCTCCCTTCTAAGTGCCTCTTCTCCCCAATCTATTGTCCAAGGGGAGCACAATTGCCACATCACTGAGGTGTGAATACGCTGATGAATTTACCCTTTGCGTTTGACACTTGATATGTAAAAGCACGGCTTATGTTCAGAAGCAATGAGCGGCGCTTTGACAATGTCAATATTTCTCTACAACATGCAGAGTAGGCATATAGACTAATGACAGACCAAGTATATCAGCAAATGAGAGCACAACAGGAGCAGAGGACTGGAGGGAATTAATAGCTCCAGCAACAAATGACCTGACAGGACAACTGCAAACACACAGACAGACAAAGAGGCTTGAAAAAACATACACACACAAAGCTAATGGCACACTCACACTCATACACAAAACCACAGGGGCAAAAATACAAACAGAGGATGTTAAGATATACCCAAAGCATAAATGTTGCCTGTATGTCACTAGTGGTAACACGTGAAAGTGAAGCAAACATTTAAAAGCGCCCATGTTGCTGTGTTTCAAAGGCTGCTCCATTAACAGTGTCTTACTGTGGAATAGAAACCAAACTCCTCTGTGACTTTCACCCATGGCGGCCTACTTTATTTAAGGGATTTGTGGTCAGGTAAACAGATTTTTATTTCTTCAGTTCTTCAATAGAAAAATCCCTCACAGACGCCTCATTTGATGCCCCCCCCGACACCCTCCACCTCTCAGTTCTCATACTCCCACACCCCCCGCCCTCCAGCATAAGGCTTATCATGAAAGCACAACAAGGATATATTGTCAAGAATTCTTTTAGGTAGTCCTGATTGAAGAGGCTGACTTTTATTCTCTCAAGTACACCCTTCCTCTTTTCCCTCTGCCATGGTACACAAGGGTACCATTACGGTGGCTGTGGACTTCATCCATTCATCATTCTTCTCACCTATGAAGCAAAACACACATATATCAACTACAGCTGCCCTCCCTCTTCCCTAAATCATGCTTTGTTCTGCCGGGTGTAAAGGAAACTGCCTCAGCTTTGGACATCAACACCCACCGAGCCAAAGGAGAGGGGTGCAGGAGGAGAGGTTCAGTGGTTTCACCGCACAGTTAAAATTTGAAGAATGTAAGAAAAGCAACCAAGAAGGGGAATTATCAAAATTTCAATATTTTCACCTACTTGTATCTATAAATTTAGTGTTGAGTCTATTATTTTTGTGACCTAAAACATATTTGAAAAGGCAGATTTTAGTTTATTTTAGCTTTTATATTAAAGGGATAGTTCGGATTATTTGATTTAAGGTTGTATGAGGTACTTCTAGATTGTCAAATTATTACCTACAGTAGATGGCAGTCAGCGAGCTCACTGCCATCTACTGTAGGTAATCTACTCCTCAGTTAGGAGAAGCAGAGGAGCACCAGCACTGAAGCAAAGCAATGTACTGCAACAACAAAATGTATTTTAGTCACTTAAAAAAGGTCTACCTAAAAAAACAAAAAAAACAAACATCAGACAGCCTTTTTCGATGAGAAACCACGCCAAATATCATTTTCTCAAAAACAATCAAACTCCATAGGCAAAATCAGTCATTTTACCTAACAGAACACAGAATCTTGTCTGTCTCAAGCAATTAGTTTGTTTGTTTTATTGAATGACTTCAGTGTTTTAAAGGCACAATTCGGATTCACTGAAGTCACATAATAACAGAAGCAAACTAACAGACCGACGCAGCGGGGGACCAGCTAGTCTCATGTTCTGTGAGGCAAAATGACTGATTTTGCACATGGAGTTTGGTTGGTTTGGAGAGTGTGATATTTGGCTTATGTTCCCATCAGAAAAGGTTGTGTGACTGCACAGTAAAACAGTAAAAATATTCCAAATACAGAGTACACTCAAACTATCCATTCATCCATCGTCCGCAACCACTTATCCTGACGGGTTGCATTGGGAAAGCGGTTGCCAGTTCATTGCGAGGTTGACATATAGACACAAGCAACCACTCACACTTATGGGCAATTTTGAATTACCAATTAACCTATTATGCTGCATGTCTTTGGACTGTAGGAGGAAGCCGGAGTACCCAGAGATAACCCGTGCAG
>JAJHUR010128446.1:1444-14369 GCA_027495735.1 Lutjanus campechanus
ACACAGTTTTTTGAGTAAGGGGTCACAAGTCAAAATGTTTGGGGATCACAGGTTTAATCTTTAGAAATGTGTTGTGCTTTATGCTTAGAGGGACAGTTCACCCCAAAATCAAAAATACATATTTTTCCTCTGGCCTACAGGAGGTTGTTTTACTGTAAGTTGCAGAGTTTTAAAGATATCAACTGAAGGATGTCTGCCTTCTCTCAAATATAGTAGAACTTGATGGCACTCCGCTTGTGGTGCTCAAAGTGCAAAAGAAATTTAAAAATCTAAAAAGAATTTAAAAAAAAAACAAAACTCTACAGCATTGTCTCTTTCCAGAAATCATGTCCCACTTTATCAAGATAATCTGTATTCCTCCTTGTGAGCAGTCTCATGTTGGAGCTATCGTCTTTTTACTAAACTACTGAACACATCAGCTGTATCACCATTCTAGCTGACTCAGTGGTGCTGCTAATGCACTAAGCACCGGTACCTCCCAGATGAAATCACAATGCAGATTGTGGTGCCTCATTTTGGTGCCACACGCCAGGGCTGTCATTTGTAACAGTTACTCTCTGGTGCGGACACTACCGATGCATCACCGAATGTGCTCAGTTAATATCACAGCAGCTCTCACTCTACATGGCTCTAGTAACAGGTAACCTTCTGTTATCTCATAGCTACCGTAAACATGGTTAAAATGACAAACTAAATGGTCTCAAGTGTGGCTGTATTGCATTCGAAACAATTCCAAGCACATCCGCCGGCAGTGTGGGCCTCCCTGACCCCAGAAATGGGGTGCATAGGGGTAAAACACTAGATGCAACCTGTCTGATGATCATGACAGCAGCCTTTCCTCACGTTAGCAAATATGATCATATTTATGCAAAAGAGTTGCTGAAGTTTTAAGCAGAATTTTGCTGAATACCAAGAATACCAACTCAAAATTTATTTACATTAGGGCAGTTCAGCTAGGTTTTATTTATTATGTAAATTTTTTTTATGTCAATTTAAGTCTTTCATATTTAGGGTTGGGCTGATGGAGGATGCCATCGTCCATCATGATGGCTGATAGTTATTAACCACTGAGCCCTTTACCATTGTAGCATTGTGATTTAAAGGCCCTCTGTATTGTAGGTAGTGTGCCCCCTCACAGCAAATATCAAAATAAACCAGTACATACTGACCTGACTTTACCTGAGATTTATTGAGCGTGTTTATTATTTTCTCATTAAACACAACCAAGTTGTAGACATGTGGTGTGATGAGAAAGACCCTTTAAAACCCAGGAACAATATTATCATCGTCCATCATGGTGTTTCACTGTGAACATCGTCATCTGCCAATTCGGTAGATATCGCCCAACCTTAGTATTTATTTACAAATTTAATTTAACTTTTAACTCTTGACAGTTAATATATTCAATTTCATGTTAGAATTTTCCATAGCAATGAAGAAAAGGTGTTGTTTAATGTTGGTGACTGTCATTTTGTGCTTCTTTTCAAAAAAGTGTCAGTATCCAAAAAAAAAAAAAAAAAAAAATCCAAACAATACTCAACCCTAGCGAGTTGAAACTGCTCACAACAAGGTTTGTGGTTTATCTTTTTTAGGTGCTTTGAGCCCCATAAACTGAGTGCCATCTCGTTCTGTTTTATTCAAGAGAAGGCAAACATCTCTACGGCTCCTAAACTCTGCAACTCACACTAAAATCTTCTAGATAGATGGCACTACAGGTAAAAGGAAAATATGTGTTTGATTTTGGGGTAAGTTGTCCCTTTAAACTAACTACTTTGTCCAGCTGTCAGCTGTAAATATAGTTTGAAAGTAAATTAGAAAAAAAGATCTCAAGTAAAGTACAAGTACGTCTGAGTTGTACAAAAGTACAGTGCATGAGTAAATGCACTTAGATACTTTTCACCCGTGGCTGTTTTCATATGTGAAAGAAGGAGAGCAAACTGGGAATAAAGAGCTTTGAAAAAGTGGCTTAAAAACTCTGAAATTCCCTCGGTAATGACATGAATCAGACGGAAACATTACAACAAGATTAGACTTTGTCACTTGTGTGTTTGTAACTGTGGCTGTTACTCATTCTCTATCTGGCTGCGAGGCTTGCCATGCACCAAGTTGTCATAGTTCTAACTTTGTTTGGCAGCTAAATACGATAAGATCTTCTCTTTAATGCGTTCCAGATGGAGGAAATAGTAATTTGCATCCGTTATCAGCAAGACAAGACGAGGCTGTGTCAAACGGCTTGAGAAAATTCAATCTCTTTCTCTGTCCTCACCCCACTCCCCTTCTTCTGTGTTTGTGATGGTCTGAAGTGTCATCTGTCGACCTCAGATGCTCTCAGAGCAACTTGAACTTTTAAAACAGTTAATTAAGACTTGTTCTGACACATTCAGCGTTGATTTCACTGGCAGGAAATCCATATTCATATTTCAGAGAGAATAAGGTCATGCAGCACAACGCTAAGAGACCAGTCACCCGTAGATGTCTTTGAGCAGGACTTTGCATCGCCTCATCAATTTTTAATTGATTTATTCATCTATTCATGCATCAGCTTAGCTTGTCTCCAAAGCACACATGAATATCTAAAGTACACACCGGGCCCCTGATGTGTAATTGCATTCCCTTGTTGTATCAATAGTCAGCTGACTGTCACTCATCATCATGGCTGCTAATGGTTCCAGGTTGTTTGCTGCTCAGAGAGGCTGACAAGGAACTTTTGGCCTTAATGAAGTCACTCCCAAGAGAAGATTGCTGAAATTAGAATTAACAGCTAAGTTCCCAAGACAAAATACGGCAAATCATGTCTTTAATCAGGCATGTGGAGAATATCGAGGAATGGATGGGTCTGCTGGGCACTGAGGCCTGTTTTCAGTTTGACTGGACTGAACATTGACAGTTGCTTTAGGCTCCTGATATAATCAAAATGCTGATGCCCACTGCATTACTTACAATGATGTCAGGTCTTGGTACCAAGCAGCACTGCATGAATTATTTATTCCTTAACACACTCTAAAATGTATCATGTTGTGTTGCAATGTTCCCCTTTACAGGGAAAATTCAGCATTTTTCATGTGGATGTCCAGTCAGTGTTAGCTGTAAATGTAATCAATTGATGCAATAAATTCCTCAGCACTGCTATATTGAGCAAGAAAGCTGAGTTCTCCTTGTGCCAGAAGTGCCTCCATGTACCAGGATGCATTGTGTGCAAGCTTCTGACACCCATAAGTATATTGCTGTGCATCACCATCCTAGACTGTATTGCTTTTACAAAACATAGTGTTAAGTGCCAAAATTACTCATCCTAGCACACTCCCTGGCTACCCAGCGACAGAGACAAATCCAAACTGAAATAACCTGTAGTTTTTCCCTAAAGGTAGAATAAGCAGGATTTGTCAGATGCTGCTAGTAAACACACAAATAAGATAACAGATTGTTGAGTCTCATTCAAACATTTGGATGGATGACAAGGTCTTTGTAGATAAAGGCGCCACCACATACTTCTGGTACACTACATAACATGCAGGACGAACAACAGATTTTGGAGCAGGAAAACTGTGAGGAACACACTGAGGAATTTATTGCTTCATTTGACTACATTTAACATCAACACAGACTGGACTTCCCCATGAAAAGTGCCATTTTTTCCCTTTAATTTAACCTGAAAATATGCGGAGCATCTTGTCATTTAATTATTCTTTATTTTTAAGGGAGAGCACATGTTAATCAGCATTTCAGTAAATGTGCCAGTGTTAGCCAGCTTGTTAATTTTCAGCTGTAGACCTTTTTCCAAGACATTATTAAGATAATGCTAAAATAATTCCTTAGCAACAACAACAACAACAATTACCAAACCATTCAGTACATGTAGTCATGCAAAGTAGTAGGAAGCAGCAGAACGCAAATAATCAGCACTGTTAATGTTGCATTCAGAAGCCATGCACAGCAGCATTAAAGGGATAGTTCAGATTTTTTTTTATGTGGAATTGTATGAGCATGTATTAGTATTATGTCCCCAGTTAGGAGAGGCAGTAGGCAATGTAGTGCTGTTGACAAGACAGCAGCAAAACATATTTTGCCACCTAAAAAAATGTTTAAACATGGGGTGCATTATTCTAATCTAGTTTTATCAAATTCAGTGAACATCTCCTTGTGGTCTGTGTGTGTGTGTACTGAAAAAAAAAATCTGATGTTTTTTACACATTGCTGGCTCTGTAAATAGGAAACAAAAAGTGTCTCGAACCAAACCACACAACACTATTCCAGCCATTCAGTGACAGGTCGTGTTTGTGCCTGTGCAGCGGAGAAGGGGAAGGGGAGGGGGAACGAAAGGGACAGTAAATCTTCTGAAGGAGCACTGAAGGAGGATTTGTTTGGCAGCTGAGTTCAAATATAAACTAGTCTTTCTCCAGAATCACTTTCCCCACCCATAAATCTTGGTAAAATGTTGACAGAAATAGTGTGAAAGTCAGGAAAATGGTAATATCACACACCAAACACGTCATAGGTGCCATCCAGCACAAAGTCATAAGACATAAATATAAAAATACAATAATACTTTAATTATTAATGAAAAAATTGTAAATACACCCATATACCCAAACCATGCAAAGTAGACATGGCAAAAGACATTGAAAGAATGGACAAGTTGACATAATAATAATGAGAGCAAGTGGCAAATATATGCAATAAGAGTCATTACAGTAATGACTGTAGTCCGAGGGATGGAGGCTTAATAACACTTTAACATTTTTATTTCACTTCAAATACGTATCAGAGCATTAAAAGGGCTAAATGCGAAATACAGCCTCATTAGCTGTCAGGAATTTTATTTTTGCTATACACAACTAGTGGTGTATTGACCTCTGGAGTAGAGAGTCACATGACACCCCCTCTGTGTGTGCTGTTAGTGCATGTGAACCCCCCCCTCCTCTCCTCCACCGTATTCAAAAGCGCCGCGGTCACGGAGGTGTGTCTGCTCACTTTGTGACAGCAACATGTCAGCTGTTTCATCACTGGATGGGAAGTGCTGAAAACACGCAGGTAGAGGGGGTGGAGCAGACGGAGAGAAAGGGGAAGGCGAGTGGAAAGGAGATGTGTGCCCCTGCGCCAGTTTTGTTTTGGTTTGATGCAGACCAGAGCTGCGATGTCTAGCGGTGAAATTGAGATTGCATTTAGCCCCTTTAAGGCTCGTATGAAAAAAAATGTCCTTTTTGTTTAGAATGTAGTGAAGGCCGTGACTCTGCTTTTGTAACAATCTCATTTTAAAAACATGATAAAATTACTCTGGCACTGTCACTTGAAAGGTTCTGACTAATAAAGATCACGGTTAAGAGCTGCAGTTGAAAAATGTGTTAAAGGGCCATAAAGAGGTTTTGCACATTTTAGTCCATTAACTACAAATTGCATTCACTTTACAGTACTGCTGATATTTTTCCATACATACCTTTGTTCACTGATTTTAATCACTGCCAGGCAGACACAGGTCTCAGCTCATTCCACACCTGTATGAAAATCAACTAGCAGTGACCTAAATGTGCATTAGATACATAATCCATCTCACTGAACATTTATTAGCTAACCATTATTGCATGGTAACTGTGTGGTAGTAGCAAGAAGGGATGTTCTAAAAACTCTTTTAATATAGGAAAATACTAAATTTACTCTCTGATTTTCACAGCATCTACACTTTCCTATTATTTATCCTCTAGATTTGATTTTACAGTCCGTGTTGCTGCAGGTGACTCAAATATTAGTTGGCAGCGTGTCCTTGAATGAATCACCAAGGAACATTTTCAAAGCAGTCAGAGCTAGCTAGCTCATTCACAGTGTCTTTAGGTATGTTTTCAGATTACTAGAAATGAAAAGATACAAGTGGCCATGTAGAGGGTTGGAAATAAATAAAAAAAACACAAGGTGTTTGGGGTTGGAGATTAACCATGGCCCATGCCCACAAAAAGATACTCTGTGGCCACCAAATATTCTGTGGTAGTTCCACTAATCTCTACAAACATACGTCTGCATATGAATCTAGAATCTGTAGGCATGGGACAAGATGTTGATATCAGAAGTGTTCTGGTCTCCGTTTGTAGTCTGTCAGCTCTGGTTGAATGCAGGTAATAGTCTGCATAGAGAGCAAAAGAGGCGGAACACGTTGGCTGAAATGCAATCCCAGAACACATCTCCTATCATCTGACAATGATTTAGCTTTTTATTAGCTTGCTGTATGTTTTATTTATCCGAATTCATACTGGGGAAACAACATGGTCTCATTTCCCATTGCTAATTAACTATAATCAGTGCAAAGAAGAAGAAGTCTTGGCCTGGATATCTGTTAACCATTGCCAGGTATGTGCTACACCAGAAGCCCCGAAATATCGTCCATTGCCCCCAGAGGATAAATAGTCGCTAGATGGTGGTGATGCATTCAGAGATTGCAGTTCTGCAAACATACGCAGGGATAGATGCTAATATTTTTAAGCACTGACCCCACCAGCTACCAAACCACTTAACTTGGTGACCAAAGTACTTTTTTCGGTGGCCCAAATGTAAACTTTTGTAAAAAAAAAAAAAAACCAAAAACACAGAAAAGGAAAGGGGATGTTTGTGGAACAACACCCACCTACATGGAACATTTGGTGGCTCCAAAGTAACTCTTTGTGGTCATGGTTAATGTCGCACCGTGACGTTCTGTCACACCTTTTAGTTGACAGTCCAAACGCACTACAAAAAAAATTAACAGTGCTCTTGCTGGGTAGCTGCCAATACGTCAAGGTTACTGAAGTATGGGTTTACTTAGCTGATTCAAACTGCTTATGCCGTCTGTACAGAAGAACCAGAAACTCAAAATATGGACCATGGAAAAATCCAACAATGCAATGAAGCAGTGAGCAATGAAGGAAAGTTTAAGTGACCACAGTATGACACATCCAAGGATGTAATATAGGGCGGTGTGTGCCCTACATCTTCAACTAGCCTCAACTTGTTTTTACAAAAATTCATATTTGGGCCACCAAAATGTACTTTATGAGTTTGGTCGTCCGTGGATCCAGTGCTTAAAATAATAGCGTGTATTCCTTGTATTCTTTGACAAAACAGTATAACTCCATGTATGCAATAAATGTGATAGTTAAAACATGACTTCATTCAATATTGGAGCTAATTGTTCTTTTAGGAAGATGAAAAAAATTTAAAACAATTATCAGACATCTGCTTAAAGTTCAAACCGATTGCATGATAATGTTTTTATTACAACATCTACAAAGGCATGTGTTACAGCACCAGCTTCATCCAAAATTCACAATTTTTGTTTGACATTTGATATCTAGCCTTCAGGTTTTATTTTCAGGAAAAAAAAAAGTAGTACGTGGATAAAAACCTGTCCTCTGACCATAAAGTTCTGCGTGTTGAACCTTCTCACTGGCGCATAAATGCAGTTCAAGACTAAATATAGATCATATAACGGTACAAATTCTAGATCTAACTCTGGATCCTCACCAGGGAAATCTGTGCATCAAATCTAGTTATAAATCAGGTTTAATTGTATGTTCTTCTTGAGGCTCATAAACAGACCAGTGGACAGCGGAGAGTCACATAAAACCCACAAATAAAAACTAACAAGAGGGACAATAAGATATCTCCTGACGACAACAGACACTCAAGTTCCCAGTAAGAGCAGGACAGATGTTCTAGCATTCCTCTTCAATTTCCTGTTCATAGGAAAGCTGCTGCTCTTGAATTAGGCTAATGCTTACTGGAGTACTGTAACAGCGGGGACTCTGTGTCGGTGCGTGGTGTTACATGGTGTGATCTGAATGATTTAGGACACGCTTACATTTTAAAACAGCTGCAGCACATTTTCAGATGCACAAACACGACAACACTGAGAGCCCTTGACACCCTCAACATGAGCACATCTGCGATTCTGCCATTAATCTGTTTTTCATGCTGAATTAGGACGAATATCACACAAGGACATGGCAGCATGGAGAATATATGTAATCTACATTTTAAGGGGCTTGAAAGCTAATTATAATTGCAAATTGGCAACTTGACTCCTGGCCCTCTTCGGCGCAGACCCAGTTTGAACTGATCATTAAAGGCTACATCCACTAAAAATTCACAGTCCTCAGATCCTCTTAGCAAGGGCAGTTTTGATGTTCTGCTGTTTAAACTTGGGTTGTTTTTTAATTCAGATTTCTGCATCTTAAACAGAAACATTATACTTTATTTTTAAATAGATATCTTCAACAATAAGTACATAAAAAGCAGTTGTGTCACAAATCATTATAATTCATGCATAATTCCATTATTCCATGCAAATTACAATGTAATATACATGATCATCTTGGCCATGATTATCTTGTTGTAATTTTTGTTAGGTTATGCTGCACATAGCTGATATTTAAAGGTACAGTATGTAAAATTTACAGGTATAGAATATCAGAATGTCACAATACCAAAACTGACTTTGATACCAAATCCCAATTTAGTATCACGATACTTGATACCAAAACGATACTCGAACGAAACAGAGCGTCTACAGGGGACATTAAACCTGGACTTAGAGCATGCTGCTATACAACCACGAGACCCACACAGTGAACAAAATACATTCACAATGTAATCTCATTTTAATTTCATACACTTGAGGGCAAATTGCTATTCTATGGTTATATTTATTATGTTAATACATGATATATTATAGACCTGTTCTGCACAATGCCCATGAATTATTCTATGAATAATTCAAAAACTACAAACCTCTAGCAAAAGGCCATTTCCACTAAAACATTATTTTAGCAACCCAGTTGCATTTTCTTTGTTTGTTTTTTTATTCAGGGTCATTATGTTCATACTGGGCACTGTTATGTTGCCTCACTTTACAGTAGGTGTCAGTGTGCCTTTTTTACTGCCCTTTCTGTCTGACCATACAGAGCCACTGTAGTTTAGAAGTGACCTGTAGCTAATGCTAGTAGCCCTATGCTCTTAAACCATTTAATATTTTTAAAAAGCACCAAAATGAGACCCCCAAATAGCTTGTGCTTAATACAGTGCGGCAGGCAACAGTGTTTAAAGCGCCAGTAGAAAACAGGACTAAAAATATTAAACTTTAGCAAAAAGTTTACGTGAATTGCTTTGCAGAGTGCAGAGCAGAGGGAAAGAGCTACTTCTCACTGACAGATACTGTAGCTGCTGAGCTGTCGGGAGCTCTTTTGGAGAAACGGGGTGTACAGCAGAGCTTCTAAATGAATAAACACCACATTGGATTCTGTTCTGATCCAAAGCACTTTACTTTGTGAAAGCACAGATGTACAGTGTGGAGAGGGGGAAAAGAAAAGAGACTGGAGGGAGTCTGCTGAGTGCACTGCTCAGTCAGAGGCTGCATTGAATTCGGACACAGACACTCAGTGCTGCACTAGGCAGAAATTCGCTTCAGTGTTTGAGCGAGCTCACCCACACTGACCACTGAAGTATTGAAAAAAATACCAAACTTTTGGTATACTGTGCAGCACAGATCTACAGAGGCAGCAGGTCCTCCTCCATGGAGTCCATCATGTTGCACCATCATGTTTCTACAGTTCCCCAGAATGACCAAACCAAACAGTGGTTCTAGATTTGGCCTTTCTTGATTTTGCAGCCGTAGGTTCTCCTGATCACTTGAAAGGGGAAAGTGAGACAAGGTGTTTGCAATCTGTAAGCTCATGGCTAGATGCCACAAATTCTACACATTGGTCCTATAACAGCGGGGTACAGTGTGTTAGAAGCGATGATTTTAAACTACATTATTCTATACATTATAACATACTATATATTTAACACCAGCCCACAGTGGTTTTAGATTAGATTTAATCAGCTGACTGATAAATCGGTCTATCACTATCTGACAGTATGTGTGTGTAGTATGTGTCTGATAGGTAAAGGAGAAGAGGTAGAAGTTGAGCTGAGTGTAAAACATTAAACCTCATTGCATTAAGGGTCATCAAAGGAATCAACCCCTTTATAAATTTGAGGATTTGTGGAACCTTTGTGGGTATGTTGATTGCCCCTCATCTCTCATTTTATCAAGGGGAGTGTCAGGTTTTTAACACCTAATTTAATAAAGTTGGCTGCCACCGGTGGGATATGTAACCGGCCATTCCCTCATTCTTCTGAAATTCCCTGTACTCCTTTGAAATATATTTACCAGCCGTGACAGCGTGGCAGGTATTGTTTTCACCTTGTGAAACTGTGTGTGTGTGTGTGTCCCAGGTGTTGTTTTAGAGCTGTAGTCAACCAAAGAAAATCTTGGTTGACTGAAATTCTACCTACTCCTCAATCAGTTGATTGGTCAATGGGGAAACAAATTTCTAGATCAGCTAAATCAGCAATAACAGTGCACTGAGTGCTACCTGCAGCCTAAACAGGAGCTAATCAAAGTTACACAGCGCTGCCAAGCATTTCTTTTTTCTCACACATGTAGCTGTATCATTACCTTAAGGTCACATGTGTATCAAATAAATTAGCATTACAGCAGGAACACAAACACACACACACACACTCAGCAGCAACGAGGATCACTGAGCAGAACCAGCTGGCTTCCGTACAACACCACAGCTAACACGGCTCGCACTGAAGTATAAACTCCCACAAAAAGCAGCATGAAAAAAAGACATTTACAGCATCCACCTGACTACTGTCGTTATCTTGTTGGCTTCAAACCAGGCTTGATGTTCACACAGTTTCTCTTGACTGTCTCTCAATATTACAACATTAGTTCAACATCGCCCCAGCCTGTGGGAATAGCCACATTAGCAGCATGCTCATGCCAAATTCATCAGGACAACCTGCAAAATCAACAACATAAAACATGGCAAAATTTCATGTTTGAAGTCGGATCACAAACTGCTGGTATTTATCCGTCATTGAGCTTGAAATGTTAGTGGCAGGCACTCATTAAGAAAGCAGTCAGGCTGAGTAAAATCATATATGTTGTCAACAAAACTAACAGTTTTATCCTCTCAGTTCCTCTGTCCTCTGAAGCTGGGGGACGATGTTGTGATTTGTGTTGGTACTTTGACATGATATCAATTAGTTGGGAGCCAATAAATGTTCAGTGCCTCTCACTCAGAAATAAAATACATGACGTCTGCTTGTGTCCCTCCTGACCACAGACAATGATGGATTGAGTAGTGCTTCTCTCCTTACTAAAGTAACACAAGCAGCTGTCCAAGCTGTGAGAATTTGGTTGAACAAAAGCAAAACAAGCAACCAATCAAGTCCCAGGATTACTCATATCTATAGTTATTACCAACAATTCACAACAATTTGCATTTTACACTACCACACACAGCAAACTTGAACACCAACATGCTGTTGAATTTTCCATCTGGGAACGTGGGATTCCAACTTTCCAGTGCAAATTGAACCCCCCATAATACATGAGAACTGTAAAGAGATGAAGAGGGAGACAAGACAAGAAGAGCGAATTTAACTTTGATCTATCAGCCGGTTTTGCACTGTAACACAATCTCCACCCTTCACTGTAGTTCATGCACTTCAGGCTGCACGATCATCCAAAGTTTTTACACCACGCTGACATTTCTGTCTATATTTGCACACTCTGTCTCTCTTTCTGCTACGATCACACTTTATTTTAATCAGCTGACAATTTTAGTGCCGTTATCTCTCTCAGGAGTGAATGTCGCTCACATTCACGTTCAATAATTGCAAACTGGTCCGTTCAGTTCACAGTTCTCAAAAAGTATGAGAATGTTCAATGAACGCCGCTCTTACAGCATGTTCATGCATAACACTGTTAGTGTGGATGGGGAAAAACAAACTTTAGGGGAAAAGGATGATATAAACATAGCTCTTGATTGACAACACAAACAAACGCACAAGAAGCACACTGTAAAGCCCCCTCAGGCAAACTGACATGTGATATAGAGCTATACAAATAAAACTTTGGCTTGACCTGAACAGCTAAACTGAGTTTCAGATATAATATGCAACATTTTCTTAAAAAGAAAAAAAGTTCAGTTATTACTTATGACCGAGTACAAGTGTGTAGTGGTGTCTGTATCTGCAGGGAGCTGGAAGCCTTCTGCCTGTATTTTTTTATTTTCTCATTATTTTGCTGTGCTTGGGATGCTTTACCTACAAAAATGATGGTATTTGATGTCCTGGCATCTTTCTGGTGCGTTTAGGAACAGCTTGGACAAATCCGATACTGATTCTACCTTTAATAATGGACCCGTGTCTCTCCATCTCCTCCAGGCAGATTTTAAAGATAGAATCAGTACAACCTATCCAAGGTATTTGTAAAGCACCAGAAAGATTATTGATTGTTCAGTCCCATTCCTAGGACATCAAATACCGACATTTCGGGTTTGTAAAACGCAGCAAAAATAATGATAATCATGGGCAGGGTCTCTGGGTACAGACAACACCACGCACTTTTAATCAGCCATAAGTGATGATAGAAAGGAAGAATTGAGTTTTGCTGAAGAAGAAGAACAGATTGAGCCATTTTCCTGTTATTTGAGGCTTATACTGTGGGTCTTTCCAAAAAGGACCTGAACAAAAGCTGTTAATGTGTTGTTTTGTGCACATAACTAGTGTTTTTGAATGTTGCTGACCCGAGTGTGGACGTACTGTGAGTTGTGCAGCTGTGGTGTGATGCATTTCCTCTTTAAGGCAGACAATCTGAAGAGAGAGAGAGAGGGAGTGAGGGAGAGGTGGTGGGGAGGGTGTTTGGGGGGTAGGGAGAGAGGAAGAGAGAGAGAGAAGTGAGAGCCAATAAGAGGCAGTGGGTGCAGACACACTCTGTTTGTGACACCTTGTGGTAGAGAGTGAGGGGGTGGCAGAGATGGAGAGAGAGGGGGGCACCACTGGATAGAGAGAGAGAGAGAGAGAGAGAGAGAGAGAGAGAGAGAGAGGGAGGGAGAGAGAAATC
>JAJHUR010128454.1:0-13066 GCA_027495735.1 Lutjanus campechanus
GACTCCTGCTCTGCCATCGGAGAAGTGATGTGTACATGGCTTTGATGTGGTGTAATCTTACAGCGCACTTAGCTTAAAGCCCTCTTTGTGGTCGTCATCTGGCTGTTTTTGGCTCGAGGCGTCGTTTTTGTGGATGAGTCTTGAGACGCGGAGGTGTAAATCTTTCCTTTAGTGGAGCTCCACGCGTCACTGTCCCGTCACTGTGCTGGAGGACAAAAGCTTCTCTCTTACTGTTTTGTTCTGCAGCATTAACTAAAGACGTAATCATTTCAGAAAAATACAAATTGCGGTAGATTTTGATTCCAACTAAGACTTAAAATCCCATATTAACATACCGCTTACTACATTTTCAAATTAGAGTGCACTGCATACTGCCTACTAAATGAATAAATAAGCAATACTACTTCTCTGCATCCCATAACTGTAGCAATTATGACATTATACTGTATATTAGAGTGCTATATATATTTTTATATATTATACATTACATGAGCTGCCATATTCTACCTTGCTGTCCTGTGCCCACTTTCATAAAACCACTTATGTTAAAGTTTCCTTTAACTTTCCATCCGAGGATGCCTTAAGAAAGAATGAGTTGCATAAAATCATCCTAAGGACTTACTTAGGATGTTGTAAAGGAAAACCCTTCAATCACTAAATGTTTGCTTCAGGTCTAGAAGGTCCTTAGCCTAAATTTTGCGCAGAAAAGTGAAATAATTTGTGGAACATCAGACAATAACTGAATTTGTGGTGATTAAAGAGGATGCAGAGATATCGAGACGCATCTTTAGGTACAGAGAAAACCCACGTAGAGTATACGTAGATTTGCCGTTAGCACTAGCAACTTTATAGCTAGCTAGTCAAACATTAACATAACTGTCTCATAGATAGATAGATAGATAGATAGATAGATAGAACTTTATTGATCCCAAACTGTGAAATTCTTGTTACAGCAGCAAGTCATCAGACAGTGGCCAGTAATATACAGAGGAGAAAAACGGAACAAAAAATAAAATTTGAGAATATAAAATATACACACAAGTAAGCAGTACTAAAATTTTAAAATATACAGGAATAGTAATATGTTAACTTTCTATTTCTATTGAAACTCACTAGTTGTTGATGTTTGGCTCTCCACTTTCTTGTTGTCACATTTATCTCCAGATTTCTTAATTAATTAATCTGTGGTTCATTTCACAGCAGATTTCTCACATTTATTTTTGTCACTTACTTCTTGTCACATCTTCTGCTCGTGCGTATTTGTGGCTGGGTTATGTTATGTGCTTATGCTATGTCCCATGCATATTCCATGTTCCATGTTCTCCGAGCAGAACAACCTTCTCGTATTCTGTCCAGTTTGTCTTTCTCTTTATTCTTTTATTGTCTTTGTTTTCCATTTTGGAAGAGCTAGATTACATTGCTGTATTATGACGGTAAACGTTGTCAAAGCCCTTAGGATCCTGAGTAGCTTTTGCTTAATGTTCAGCGGCCACCATTTTTAATAATTTTATCCAGCCATGCCTCACGCCAGCCACAGTGCCTGACTCTGCCTCACAGTCCACCACTGGACAGTCTGAGGAGATGCTCTGCATTTCAGGGCAGTTGCATTTATCCAAAAAGCTTATTTCGCATGCATACAATCCAGTATATATTTATGCATTTCTCACGTACATAAAATCCACATACAATGCATTTGTAATGCACTACATACTCAATTTGATGTCATACATAGTATGACATAGTATGAGTTAGGATGAGATTCTGAACACAGCTCTGGTGTTGCGGCTGCACTTTAAGTTGTGATGATCATTTTTAATATTTAACCTGATGCCAGTGCTTTACTCTAAAATGAACTTGAAATCAATTAATTTTATTTCTAGATCTTGTTTTCAAATCACTGTAACGTAACGCTGTAATACGAGTTCCATCATGCCCTGAAGATGGGATGGGAGGGGGGAAATGAGTGTACAAAGTGTTTACATTGTAAGCTAATAGCAGTCTAAATGCTACAGCACTGGTGCAGTGGGCAGGGCCTTTGGTAACAATAGCAATGGAAAATATTTCTCTTGTTGGGTCATTTAAAGTTCATTGTGATCCAACTTCCTCCTGCAATGTAGCAGCACAGGGGAGTGCTACACTGCAAAGTAGGCAGCTATTACATAGACCATTTTGTCGGGCACAAGAGGCACAGGAATGTGAGGTATTTGCTGGAGAAATTGTCAGAGCTGATGGCCTTCTCCGGAGGTGCCAACTTACTGTCCACGTTCCTGTTGGAACATAAGCTGACTGTGTAGCCACACAAAGGGGGGAAAAAGCCTTTTTAATTGCAATCTGATGAAAGATCCCTAAAATGCCCCGAGTTCCCTTCCCACCGACTCTCAGCCTTGTTAGTTTGACACAGAAATGTAACGTCAAGAGTCTCCAAATGTCTCTAAACTGTATCTTAAGCCGTTTGGCCCTGCAGTCGCGGCCTCTGTCCTGTTTAATTCAGTGTGTAGAAATGCGAGGCCTCATTCTGCCAAAGGTTTTGGTTCACAGGTGTGGAAAAGGCGGAGGCCCACCAGCTCTAACCCTGTGGAAATGTTTAACACACAGAGAGGTTCAACTCCCCACATTTCCATGCCTGTTAATTACTCGAGGACTATTGTCCTCAATGAGCAGCTACGTGACCCACATTCCCATGGCGTCAGTGACCAGGGCTTAAAGGGACAGTCCTCCTAAATCTGTTTGACAAACGTTAAATTTCAAAGTGTGTTAATTGACTTGAATTGAGGATTGAAGGACTGAAACCTGGTTTTGCTCCGGTGTACATGACTATGTTTGTGTTTCTTTAGATGCGCTGGTACCCTACTCCCTCTGAGACTTCCCAGCCTGGATGGAAGTCCCGGCAGTTTTGTTAGATATTTAGTGAGTAACCTTTGGTCCAACAGTGTTTTTAGATTTGCCAACCCCCACCCACCATCTCCTCACTGTTAACCTGATTATCATGCAAACTGAAACCTGAATAATGACGCTAACATTGTACAATGTTTGACTGAAAACTGCAGAATGTGTCAACATAAATGGAAATGCCCAAATGCTGAGTTGATGTTAAGGGGATGCAGCTGGTGAAATTCTATACATGTATGTTTTTGTCAACAAATCCCATGAAAAAATCAAAACCAAGTCCGTCTCTCAATATTTTTAAACTTCCCTGACCTGTCTGTGGTACTCAGCCCCAAGCCCATTTCTTCCTATTAAAGACTTGAAGAATTTTCAGCTATACTTTTCTTTTTCATATAGACTGTGAAGCAATGCTTTTTTGAATTGTCAGGGGTTGAACAGGGTTTGGCAGGACGTTCAGGGAGACATCAGCGTTCACATAATATAGTAAACAAGCCAAATTAAAGCCTACTTAGAACAGAGGCCATGCAAGTTAACGATAATGTGTGCTGACGATGGATTATAAGTGTGCAACATTTTTTGCCCATATTAGATATCAAACAATAGCTGGAGACTATTATCATGTAAAGTTGCTGTGAGCTGTAAATCCACTACTTCTAAGCAGAAGGCAGAAGATAGCTTTATCTCAGAGCCTTAACAGGCAAGATACTGTAGATCTCGCTCCGGGCCTTGGTTTCACTGACGACTATGCAGCCGTGATGTTTGCAGCTATCTGTGTACGTGGCCATTTGGGAGTATATTCGGGCCTTCAGGCTCACCCTGGGTCTCGGTCCGCAGCTGCCTGTGCTCATTGCAGACATCTTCACCGAGCAGACAGGACAACTTGACATAGCGACATGATTTTACTCCAGCGACAATGCGAGGAGTGCTCACTTTGCAGCTACTTCTGGGGACCAAACTGTCCCCTGAAGCCCACTGACGGACTGCTCACCTAGAAAAATCTCAGTCGACTCTGGTGTCTCCGACTGATTTGAATCTTCAACTTTCCTTGGGCAGCACGACTAGATATAAATCTTTGAAAACATGTTATGTTAAGGGCATCCTGAAACAGCAAAGTAAATTGTGCATTTTTTTTTTGGAGAAATTAATGATTTTTCTTTGTGATAAAGTAAATTACAGGCTCCATGTTCATGGTAGCGAAGCTCTATGACACAGACAAATAAGCTGTCAGGCTTTGGGCACACAGTTAGCAGGATCAGTTTATTGTTGTTTTTTGATATTTCCATGGGATTTATCAGCCTGTTCTCATTCCCAGGTCGTCAAATGCCCCACAGCGTCTCAAACAGACGCTCAAGGGTCTGTATGAGACGCACCAGGCTTTCAAGTAACTTAAATGTAAATCCATCTGCACCCAGTGACGTAGTATAAAGAACATGAAAGTCCATGTGTGCAGACGTTTGGGTGGATGAATGAGAACAAACAAACAAACAGGAATTTCACCCAGGAGGCCGGGGTTTGTGTCCTCTGTGAAACCAAAAGTCAGCGTCCTTTAAAGTTACATAATGCTGCGTGCGTCACGTGATGTAAAAGAGTACCTTGTGCATCAGTATGAGACGCCAAGCGTGATAAAGACGTTGGTATTTGACGACCTGGGATGAGAATGGGTTGGATTTATTGACAAGAAGAGAATTACAGACTTTGCCTTTTTACATTGCAGACAGGAATAATATCACACAAACCAGTATTGGAGAAATATAGAATGTGTGACAGAATTTCATTGTTTAATAGTTTTAAAAGGTATTAAAACGTCTTGGAGTCTCACTGTTGCCCTGGGTGATGTATTCCCTCTTTACGATGAAACTAGGCACTTTAATTTTTGAGTCAGACTGTCCATTCACCATCCTGCTGCCATGAAACACTTAACTGGTAAATGTGTATTAATCAGCTGCTGGAAATAGTCCCTTGTGGCCTGGGTTTTTTGTTATTTTCATCTTCAGTAGGAACAAATTGGCTTGGGGCTGGGAGCCACTGACAGGTCAGGGAGGTTGAAGTATTGTGAGACAGACAACATGTTGTTTTTGGGCTTTTCATTATTTGTTTGATAGTAAGAAGTCTGTTTTGAAATGAAGGCTTTATTGGCATGTTTGGACTAACTCCTGTTCTCCCTGTTTTCTCCAGGCCTCTGGAAACCACACCTTTGTCCAGCTGAAGTGAGGTTTGCCAAGCTCTTCATTAATTTAATCAGGTTTATTTAATGGACAAATGTGCATTACTATAAACAAACAGTATTTATATCTCCTCCCGATTGTCTGTTTTGGGGGGGGAGTGCGAGTTGAAACCATCTTGCTGTCGACAATCTGAGCTCATCCTTGGCAACTATTGCGGTACCATCTTAGCACTTCAAAAACAAACCTCATGCAAAGCCTAGTCAAACTCCATGGATCATAATTGCTGAGGAAAATTGACGAATTGAAGTTACCGTTGTTAAGCTAGTCCTCCCATGGGGGTTAACCGCTGCTCCTGGGAGGTTTAGAAGCGTTAAGAGTCATTGCATGTTAGTCTTTTTGGCATGAATTTAGAACGCAGAGTTCTGTGTATCCTAATTTTTCTTAGTGTTTGTGTTGCCTCTTTACCTTGGCCTAGACAGCGAAATGTTTTGTTTTCCTGTAGAACCTTGGTCTTACCTCTGTGAAAGCTAGGCTGTTGTGTAAATGGCTTATCTCGCATGGACCTTGTGAATGCATCCTTACGTTCTATGACAACCCCGTCCCTATGATCATATCAATGTCTGTCATTATTTGAGCAAAGGAAAGTACAAGTATTTTTGTACTTTTTGCGTAATGTATATTTATGCATTTTTGTGCAACTAAATAATGAACCTGTATAAGTTGGATGTTTAGTCGTCTTCTTGTGTTTTTGGTGTTACTTTTTGATCCTATAATCCTGTTGAAGTAGTTTTAAAGAGGAAAAAAGTGCAATTTGTTTAAAGGGGAAGTGGGTATCTTGTCAAAAAAAAAGGTATTCTGAACGTGGCTTGTGCCGTTCTGCTAAAATGAGATTGCTGTAAAACGATCTGTCAGAATGTGAAACTTGACTACAAACGTAAAGGGTTGATTTATTTGGGGGTGGGGCCATTTTGAAATGGGACGCAGGATTAGAGCGATGGAGGAATTTAGTTTGTGGTTTAGAACATGTTTGTCTTTGTATCTGCTGTGCATAAGATGTAAAAAATATTCCCATCTTATGAATAAAAGAAGTGAATGCATTTCTGTGTTTGGGCATCTGTCATTTTATCACCGCAGGAGGCGAGTCGGCGGCCAGTCACAGCTAACAAACGCTCCGACACTGTATGCTAACTCAGAGAAACTGAAGTCTGTGGTCATCAGATGTCGACATCAATAATTCATGCCAACTTTTCATTTGTAATGCACCGTTGCATTAGTGTCTCTTTGCATCATGTGTGGAGCTGACCTCCACACTCTGCCCTCGTAAGCTGGTAAGATGCTCTGCTGCTCAGCCGACCGTGACGGCTCCTCCAGGGACTCTTAAGTGACTGTTCCCAATACCACCAGCTGCTTAATTGTAGTGATGCCGGTGCTGCTGGTTAACTGTGAAACATTTGTCCATATTGTGCCAATTAAGTTATGGTATATACAGGACTGGTATTGTCCCAAATGTTGAGAACAAAAGAACATTTTGCTCATCCATTTGATGAGACAAATGGACCAAAAAGTTGCAAAAGGGCTCCCACACACTGCCTAACTTGCAATAAAACATTTATTTGCGACAATTCGGTAATAGACCTTTGATCAAGCTTTGTGTCAAAGAGAAGCCATCTTTAAAAGGGAGTGGTTGTTGGTCTGCAACCAATCACATTTCCCACGTGCAAAAAACGAAGAGGAAAATACCAACTAATTCATGTTTGCTGGATGAAGGTCTAGTACCAAAACGTTGGAAACAACTATTATATTGCAAGTGTGCAGGACTCCTTTTGCAACTTTCGTGTTCAAAATAATGTCTTTTAGAACATTTGGTACAATACCCACTGGTGGATGACGTATTCTAATACTTCACAGTAAAAATATTCTGGTGCAAATAAGTCCTGTATTGAAAAAGTAAAAGTACTCATGCTAAAAATGTCCCCTGACTGTTAAGACAAGTTATAATATTAGATTCCTGTGACTCGTGCATTAATGTAAAAGCAGGATTTTAGTATTGAAGTTGGTTAAAGTGAAGCTCATTTTTAATTATCTGTATAGGACTACCACTGATTATTTTTGTTATGGATTAATCTGATTATTTCCCCCATTAATCTATTGATTATTAGGTTTGTAAAAGTTCTGAATGAGAAATGCTGTCACATTTTGCCAGCCACACGTTCACAAAGCTTGTTTTGTCAAACCAAGAGAGAAAACCTCAAAATTATTAACACATTTTAAGTAACACATTGAAAGTAAAATTAGTAAATCTTTACATTTGAGAAGTTGGAGCCATGAAATATTAGTTTGTTACTTACTTATCAAAATGGTTTCTGTCAATATGCTAAAGGATTAATCGTCTAATAGCTGTGCTCGTATGAACTGTTGGGTTGTTCATTTATAACAAAGCATCGTAAACTTTTATGTTTTGTGTGCAAAAATCTTAATCTGTGAAGTAAAAAAGACAATATTTACCTCAGATTCAAGTACAAAGTGCCATTAAAAGAAAAGACTCAGTTAAGGTACAAATACAAGTATAAGTACAGTACTTGAGGCCACCACTGACGATACTGAATGACGGCTTCATCTGTGTGGTACATTTCTATTTCTTAAATCTTTTACATCAGCGTCCACTGAGTGATAGCTTGAAGTTTAACCTTTAATATCATGGTATGATTGGTTGAAATGTATTTGATGTCTGAATTCCTTTTTTTTTTTTGTATATTTAATCAAAAATCTTGGACGAGAGAACAAAGGAAACTTGTGCAGAAACATCAATTGACTGATTTTGATCATTAAGGTAATTATCAGGAAAAACTGAAACAGCTGTTCTCATTCTGTTTTTTTTTTTCCAGACATAACAAGAAATGTAAAGACATCACCATCATCAAAACTGATGGATACTTTCACTATTTTTTTGGACATTTTCTAAACTAAACAATTAGAAAAATCATCCACAGATGAATCGATAATGAAGATAATCAATATTTTGCAGCCCTGAGGGGGATTCTGTAATGCATCAGTGCATGCTGACGAAGTCTAACAGAACTGATCAATTTTAATGTTGAGAGTTGAACAACATGGTTCAGGAGAAGCAAATATTTCTCAAGAATCATCCACTTGCCCTTCAAAAACGGGTCATTTGACATCACTTTCTCACAGAATATTTGGATTGACATGAAATCAATAGAGTGCGAAGACGGGGGGACGCTTCGGATTGGAAGGCACAACATTTGCTTTTCTCTGCTTTTTTCGTCTGCAGACACAAACTGCCTGCCAGCATCAGATATAAACAGATACTGTCCTTCTGTTAGTATTTAAGAGTATTTAACATTTTGCCTTCAAGAAAGATGCTCAGTATGTTATGTCCAGTGAGTGTTTATCCTAAAGTCATCCTACAGGCTGGAGAGGGTTGGTGGGTTCAGGGATCAACATTTTCCTTCAGGAGCTAAAACAGCTTCTACTGCAAAATTAAGACATTCACATCAAGTAAATCAACAGTTAATTTAAGGGTTAGAGCAAAATCAGACAACATAATAGCAGCTCTTTTACGTAATAAATCCGCTGGCATTTCTGTTTCCATCATTTGTGTGAGAAATTATCTAAATGGATGAAGCCCTTCGTCTCTTAGAAACAGGGAGGGATCAAGACCAACATCTTTCAAGAGAGACGTCCCAGTGTGATGCACAATAAAAATCTGTTCAGACAAAAATACAGTCATGATCATTTTTTACCCTTCAGAGAAATTTGGGTCAGATATCAGATACACATCCTTGTTTGGTATATGTACTTAAATAAACATGTCGATAACTTCTTCATGTTGTTGTTACAGTTAAAAAACAGCACGATATCTGTGTTTAAATTATAAATATGTAGAATAAAAGAAGGGAAAAGCCTATTTTGGTTCAGCAATAAAAACCTACAAGAGGCTCCAGCAAAGAGGAGATTTTTTAAAATAGGACTTTGTTGCCCTCTAGTGGCTCAACATCAACATGACCAGCTGGCTTGGCCAGACCGGCACTCTGTGTCTGGGGGCTCTGCCTCACCATGGATAGAGAGTAAAGGATACGTAGAATAAAATACCACATGCAGTTTTAACACTTGCATGCATTTTATTTGTACGTTAATCAACATGATCAGCTGCAGTTCTTTTACTGATAGTTAAATGCACTTCCTCAAAGTAAAGTTGACCGTTATTTGTGCATGAAATAAAAACATCAGCATTTGTTCTGATCTGATGTTTTCTTAATTTTGAAGTCTTAAATCAGTTTAAAGCATTTTTTTAACCATCATATATAAGGTCAGTTTGTTGTAAAGAAAGACATATTATAACCATTGGCAACTTATAGTTAACTTACAGGAGAGACCAAACGCACCCGTCCTGAAAATTAAGGGCATCTACTCTAAAAATAAATGTGTCTTTTATCAGCTCTGCTCTCAAAAACATCAGGACTCACCTTCAGATAAAATCTGCATTTTAACATACGCATCAAACCGAATCACACTGAAACTGACTAAAAGTCAGTAATAAAAAACTAAATCAAAATGTGCAGTCACAAACATTAATTTCACATAATTGTGTGACTGCTAATTTACCTGACATGTTTGTAATCTACATGTTTCAAACCAACAGTATGCACTGCAATATCAGTTTAAAGTGTAACAAGCAAGGTTTCTAATTTGATATGTTTTATTTGTGCGCTTGTCTGCTATTATTCTTTGTCCCTACTGAACTCAGTCTGCTGCTGCTGTACAGACTTTATTTCACACGCGGATCAATAACTTTTCATCTAATCCAGTCTCAAATTCAGTTAGGTGACAGCTCTCACCTCTGATTACATTTTCACAAAGTCTTTCTTATTAAGCGTCACTTCGACTTGAAGCACAGAGCTCATAACACAGTCACTTAACTGGACTCACATTTTACGTGCACTGCTGTTACTGCTGTTACTGTGTATAATGTCTTTTTTTTTTGTTAGTGGAAAACTCCTCACATCTTAACCTCGGAGCCTCCTTGAACCTCAACATGTAATCAGAGCTTTTCCACCAAACTGTATCACTGTACTCTATTGTATGCTTTCACATTTTTTCTATTAGAGCTGCAACAATTGGTCAGTTAACTGATTAGTCGATCGAAAGAAAATTAACTACCAACTATTCTGATGATCGAATAATTGTGTCAGTCATTGAAGACGTAACTTTGGGCTCTAAGAGACTGTGATGAGCGTTTTTTTTACATTTTAGACTATAAATTATAGACTGAGCAGTTGATCAATCACAGAAAATAATCAACAGATAAATAATTGTTAGTTGTTTTTGAGCTGCTTTTATGTTTTGGTGAGCTTTGGACCAAAACTAACAATGACTATGAATGTAAACTGACTGTGCAATATAAGCACTCATTCAGGTTTAATTTAACTCATCTCAAACTGTGTAATATCAAAATTTCCCTACGTGCAATGGTGTAAATTTGTTGCATCTGCTTATTGCTTATATTGTAGGCTATGATTTGTTCTAATATATTTTGATATCTCTGGTCTATATTGCTCCTATTTTTTATGTCTCTTCCTCTTTATATTGCTTGGTTACCTATTTTTATTGATATTTTTCTATTCAATTTTGCTATACACTTGCTGCTGTAACACTGCAAATTTCCCCGTTGTGGGACTAATAAAGGAATATCTTATCTTATCTTATTTTAGCTTAGCTTAGCTTATCTTGAGACAATAAAGTTTCTGACTATTACTGCAGTAGTTTTAACATTGAACCTCCAAAGCAGCGCACACAGTGAGTCGGAGTCAAAAATAGAGATTCATACACTCGACCCTGACCAGGCCTTACTTGAAACACAGGGATGACCTTGTTGCGACGAGTTCTGGGGCTGAAAACTGCAAAGCAAAACTACCCAGAAACTGCAGTGATGGTGAGAACCGCACAGCACGTCACCAGGACGGAGCTGCCACCCATGGAGGACCTCTACGTCCAGCAGCGCAGGAAGAAGGTCAACAGGATCATCAGAGACCCCAAACCACCGACCACCACCAGGCTCAAGGACAGGTCATAAGACTGCTTAAGTCATTATGTCACTTTACTCACATGAAAGTGAAAGAGTAGCACTTGTTGCTCCCTCATTCCCTCATTTCATCACTATGCCAAGGGATAGTTCACCCAAAAATGAAAATTCAGGCATTATCTACTCACCCTCATTCTGATTGAAGGTCAGGTTTAGTTTTTTGGTCCACAAAACACTGCTGGGGTTTGACAGGAAAACATAATCTCCCAAACAACCCAATAAAGATCATAAAATGCCTCCATACTGCTGGTCTGGTGTAGTTGAAGTCTTCTAAAGTCCCAGCATCCCAAAGTCAACTATTTGAAAACTGGTCACCATTCACTTCCATTGTTTGGGAGATCCTGCAACGCTGTTTTCCTGTGAAACTCCAGCAGTGTTTTGTGAGCTAAAAGACTAAACCTGACCTTCAATCAGCATGAGGGCGAGTAGATAATGACTGAATTATCATTTTTGGATGCAATATCCCTTAGGGACAAAGAGGTTACCACTTTATTTGACCACAAACATTATAAACAATCAGTGCACTGCTGTGACTGATTAGCTGATTAGTTTAACTGCAGACTTATCTATGAAGAAGACATAAACATCATAAATAACTCAGAAATCATTATGCTTGGAATAACTCAATTGTTGCATTAATTACCGTTTGTTCTTGCACGAAATCATACATGAGTTATTGTTATTTCTTGAATATTACTAACAGTTCATGAAGTGTATGAATATATTCATGTCATGTACGAATTAAAGATCATCCATGTACCCTTATCACAAAGTGAAAAAAAATTATATAATAATATAGAAATAAAAATGTCAAGAATATGATACAAACAGACACAAAGTTGAAATACTTTAACGGACTAGTTTCTGAGCATTTTTAAAATATCTTTAATTTTTTATTATTTTTTTTTTTTAATCTACCGTGGCACGTGGTTTGTATTTTTGCGGTCAGCTCTTTGATGTGGAGCACGTGACCAGTCTGAGGCCCTCGAGCCTCAGTCATTCGTCAGCACCACACTCGAGCACACGTTCACTAAATTAAGACAAATTAGCAGCAGCAGACTTCATAAATATGACCTTTAACTGCAGCCAACGGTTGTTACTGTGTGATTTCTCATAGGCTGTCAGTCCACATCATGGCGTTTTCCCTGGTGAGTGAAAAAAAAACAGCACATTAAAAACGGTTAATTAAATTAAATTTGGGTCACAAATAACGGTATCATTTGACATTTTGTGTGTCGTGCACCTACCACCGACCTCTCCTCTAGACTACAACTTTAAGCCCTACCCTAAAAACTCACCAGAAGTGTTTTTAAAAGTCATTTTTAGTGTGTCCTAACCGTGTAGCATGAATGCAGGGTTGATTTGTCCTCTCCTCCTGCAGAGACACGATCCCCGCAGGCCGGACAGCCCGGACTCCGAGTCTCCGGCCCTGTCCACCTGCAGCAACGCGGATATCTTCCGCAGGATGAACACCATGCTGGGCAACGCTCTGGATTTCACCGGTGTGTGCACCACACCTAACACCAAGGGGAAGGCAGACATACTGTGTGGTAAAGTCTCATTTATGCTTCACTCCGCTGCAGCAGGTGGACTCGAACCTGCAACAAAAAGGAGCCGTGTGTGGTCCCTCTGCTGGCGTACAAACAAGCTTTAGATATGAAATCCATCCATAAGTTACTGTAGCTGTGTACTTCAAATTTCAAACCACAATTCATATACAGCAGCTCCACCTGGCTCTACAATAGGCTCCATCTTGCATGAGGCTTCCTGTAAAACCATCTGTTCAGACTGTCAGACAGCTTCAACCCAAATTGGAAACTGCAGGGCTGCAAACATTAAACTCATTTGGATTGACATAAGGCAGTGGTGGAGAAAAATACTATACTTTTTTTTTTTTTTTTTTACCTAACTA